>VZTM01034583.1:604-20654 GCA_013400555.1 Jacana jacana | reverse complement strand
AAAGAAGGGAGAGGAAGAGGATAAAGAGATTTGCAAGATTAGAATGAACTAAACTACTTTTAGTTTAGTTTAGAAAATGGAGTATCAATGCTAAAATTAAAGCAAAAACAAAGAGAAGAAAAAAATTAAATAGATACAATGTATACAAAACCGTATGAAGCTCCCAGGATAGTGATCACGTCACCAGCAGGCATCAGGAAAAGTCCCAGACTGGACTCGATGATTGACAAGAGCTGGATTCCGGATCTGGAGTCAAGAATGCTCAGATCGGGATAAGAGGCAGACAAACAGACAGGGTCCTCCTCAGACGTTGGCCATTGAAGAAAAGAGTTGACCATTTGGTCCATCAGCTTTTATACTGAGTATGATGTGGATGGGATGGAATACCCAGGTTGGTCAATTTTGGATCACCTGTCCTGTCTGCTCCTCCCTACAGGTGTGATCCCTCTATGCTTTTCTGCTTCTGATCCTCCAATGGGGCAAATAATGAAATCACCTGATCTTGGTTGTTATAGCAATAAGTATAAACGAGGGCCTCTCTGCACACCATTCCTTGGTGTGATCAGGTCTTATCACTGTGAGAGTGAACAGCTTCTGAACAGTATGCTGTTAATTTCAGAGTTTGGTCAGTTAGAAGAGACCCAGCTGAAAAAGTAAAATTACTGAACAGAAAATTAGTTCTGTTTTACCTCAAACCAGGATACCTAATCGCATTACAGTGCAAGATAACATGTTGCAAATTTTATTGTGCCTCTAAAACCATCTCCATTAGTTATACAATCAACATTAGAACAAGGCTAGACTAGCCCATAAATAGCAAAGTCCACCGAACAGAAAAAATAATTTTATTTATTGTTAAAAAAATATAAATGCAAATAAGGCTACCAGTTTGTGAAGTCATTAATAGCTTAAGAGATGGTGGGTTTCTACTTGTAAATCTGGCTGCAGAATCAGAGCTGGAGATGACAAATTTTGGATATATCATGTCCACACTGGGTTTCTTTGACTGAAAAGACATGATCATAGCAGTATATTTTGTGTGTGACGATGTATGAAGTTCAGCACACAAAACATTTAAAACAAAAAAAACAAACCCAAACAAACAACAAATGTAGGAGTTTATAAAGAATGGCTTTCATTTTATAGATGCTTATTCATCAAAAATACACAGACGTTTGTCATGTTTTCCTTAAAAGAATAAGCCAATTGTTGATCCCACACGCCCATACACAGGTTTCTAAGCCTTCTCTATAGAATGAGTTATTTTATTGATCAGGAAGCTGCTGTCTGGGTGCTCAGTGGAAAGCCTTAATGAAACACTTATCTTAGAAAAAGATTAGTAATATGACCAGTGAAACCAATTTTCTCGAGTTTAATCTCCTAATCTATTTTACATTATTTCCCAGGGGTATCATGAACTTCACAGACACATGGCTTTGTGCAAATAATCAATTATATGGCAGAATCTCATGAGTCTGAGAGCTGCTCTATAACAGTTAGCCACCTTTCTAAATGGACTGTTTCCTCTTTAAAATCGGCAAACCTAATGTAACTAGAGGGTAAAGGACCCAGCGATGCTATTTGTCAAAAAAAATAAAATAAATTTTAAAAAAAGAAGAAATATTATTTGGAAATCACACAATGAAAATTAATTGCTCAGTGAAAAAATATGTAAGCATGCCATGTTAAAACATCTTCCAATACCTGACATAGGTCTGTTAGATGGTTCAAGACGAGCTAAAGAATCTGAAGGTGTACAAGTTCATGGGACCTGATGATATCCATCCATGGGTCCTGAGGGAGCTAGCAGGTAAAGTTGTGAAGCCACTATCCATCATATTTGAGAATTCATTGCAATCTGTTCTGTCTGGCTGGAAATGGGGGAACATAAACCCTGTTTTTAAAAAGGGAAGAAAGGACGACCCAGGTAACAACAAGTAGGTCAGTCTCACCTCTCCTCCCAGCAAGATCAGGGAGCAGATGCTCCTGGAAACTATGCTGAAGTACACAGAAAATAAGGAAGAGATTGGTGATATTCAAAATGGCTTCCCTACGGGAGAATTGTGCCTGACAAATTTTGTGGCCTTCTATGCCATGAAGCATTGGTGGCCATTACATCATTCGTGCATAAGGGAAGAGCAACTGATATCATCTATCTGGACTTGTGCAGAGCATTTGACACTGTCTTGAGTTTGACACCCTAGTCTCCAAATGGGAGAGACATAGATTTGACAGATGGACCAATATAAAGGACCACTAATAAGGAATTGGCCAGATGGCTGCACTCAATGCAGCCAATGGGAGTTGCAGTCAATGGTTCTGTATCTAAGCAGTGACCAGTCACGAGTGACATTCCTCAGGGGAATAGTGCTGTTTAATATCTTTGTTGGTGACACTAACAGTGGGACTGAGTCCACCGTCAGCAAGTTAGGTGACAACACCAAGCTGTGTAACAGTTGACATGCTGGAGGGAAGGGATGACACCCAGAGGGACATGGATAGTCTTGAGAGGTGTGCCAGTGCAAACCTCACGAACTCAGGATCAGAGCCAAGTGACAGGTCTTCCATGTGGGTCAGGGAAATCCTAAGCACAAATACAGGCTGGGCAGAGAATTGCTTGAGAGCAGCCCAGAGAAGTAGGACTTGGGGAACACTGATTGTCGAGAAGCTTAACATGAGCCAGCAATGTGCGCTTGCAGCCCAAAAAAGCAACCAAATCCTGGACTGCATCAAAAGAAGAGTGGTCAGCAGGTTGCAGGAAGTGATTCTGACCCTCTGCTCTGCTCTGGTGAAACCCCACCTGGAGTACTGTGTCCAGCTCTCGAGTCAACATAGAAAGGACATGAAGTAGGAGTCTGGATTGAGTCTAGAAGAGAGCCATGAAGATGGTCAGATAGTTGGAGCATCTCTCTGATGAAGACAGGTTGAGAGAGTTGGGCTTGTTTGGTCTGGAGAAGAGAATGCTCCAGGGAGACATTATAGCATCCTTTTAGTACTTAAAGGAGGTCTACAGGAAAGATAGGGAGGGATTCTTTATTAGGGAGTGTACTGATAGGATGAGGGGAAATGATTTTAAACTGAAAGAGGGGAGATTTAGATTAGATATTAAGAAGAAATTCATTTCTATCTGGTTGGTGAGACACTGGAATAGGTTGTCCAGAGAAGTTGTGGCTGCCCCAATCCTGGAGGTGTTCAAGGCCAATCTGGATGAAGCACTCATTAACCTGATCTGGTGGAAGGTGATGGGTGGTTGGCAGGGTGGTTGGAACTAGATGACCTTTAAGGTCCCTTCCAACCCAAACTATTCTATGATTCTATGATACACTGCACAAAGAATATCTCCCCAGAAGTATATATTTATCACAAAAAATGTTGCTTGTTCTTCATCATATAAAAACTCTCAGGGTTGTGCACCTTTGGTAATGCCACCTTCTGAGAAGCCACAAACACTGTGAAGCAAGAAAAGGATAGAAATTGTCACAACTCAGTGTCTTTTGGGTTAAAGTGATTGGTCCACATTAGTCATACACATATGCAACTGAATGCAGGCTCTTTTTCTATCTTTCTCTGCAGCAGCATTACAAATAACTGAATGATTGCAGATGACACAAAACTTGGAGGAGTGGCTGATATGTCACAGGGTCATACTGCAATTCAAAGAAACCTTGACAGGCTGGAGAAATGGGCTGACAGGAACCACATGAATGTCAACAAGGGGAAGTTCAAAGTCCTGCACAAATAACAACTCCAGTCACCAGATATATGCCGGAAAGCAATTTAGCAGAAAAGGACCTGGTGGTCATGGGGGACATCAAGTTGAAGAAGAGCCAGCAATATGTCCTTGCAGCAAAGAAGGTGAATAGTATCCTGGGATGCATTAGACAAAGTATTGACAGCAGGTTCAGGGAGGGATCCTTCTCCTCTGCTCAGCAATGGTAAGACCACAAGTAGAATGCTGTGTTCAGTTGTGGGATCCCTAGCACAAAATAGACATGGACATATTGGAGACAATCTAAGGATCTCAAGGATAATTGAAGGGCTGGAGCATCTCTGTTCAGTCTGAAGAAAACAAGGTTTAGGAGTAATCTTATAAGTGTATATGAATACCTGAAGGGAGGGTGCAAAGAAGGCAGTGATAGGCTCTTTTCAGTTGGTGCCCAGTCACAGGACAAGATGCAATGGACACAAAGTGAAACACAGGGGGTTCCTTCTGAACATCAGGAAACGCTTTTTTACTGTCAAGGTGACTGTCACAGGCTGCCCAGAGCAGATGTGGAGTGTCCCTCCTTGGAGATATTCAAAAGCCACCTGGACACCATCCCAGGCACCTGGCTCCAAGTGGCTCTACCTGAACACAGTGATTAGACCAGATGAATTCTGGAGGTCCCTTGTAACCTGAACCATTCTGTGATTCTGTGGTTCTGTTAGATGAGGCTACAGGATGTACTGTAGAGAAAATCATAACCAGATTTAGCTTGGGTCAGTAGAAACCTTTCTCATTGAGCCTAATTTACTTCGGTCAAACACTTACATTGATTTTTTCACCACCAGAATAAGGTTGTCTACATCTCTGTGCTATTCTGCTAAAACAGTGATGTACAGGGTACTTGCATATAGCAAAAGTCAAACTCTTAGCTATAAGTCTCAGGTAAGAGATTGTGGGACCTTGGGGCAAAAGTTGGCTCACAGAATGAGTGTCGTTGAGAGATTAACTCATATAGTCTGTGCTTTGGGTGAAGTCACTGAGATCTGCAGGGGTGTCTGCAGCCCAGGATGTCCCTCTAGTTTATTTGGTTTGATGCCTAATAGACTCAAGAAAATTGGTTTGCCTGATATCCCATTGTATGTGATAATCCCTGTACTCACATACTTTAGAAATGTACTGTATGATAATTGTCTAGATAAATTTTAGCTTGCTGTTGAATCTAGTGGTGCTTGGATCCATATCTTCCTTTAATTCATTGATTACTCAATAGATAAAATCTCTTGAATGTCTAACTCAATTTCTAGTCTCATCTCTCTAGAAATTCTTTTCTCTGAATGGTGCCCAGTGGCTATTTTCAATGTTCAAAGATTTCTGCCTGTATTTCTGATGTAGCCTAAACCCCCATTCATGTATCTTTACAAGCTTCTAATCTCTCTCTGGATGTTGCAGTGAACTGTCTCTTCCCTCTTCATGCCCGTGTTGGTTTATTTTCCCCTCTACTTTGTCTCTGTGGAGCAGAAGTTGAGGGCTGTTTCAGATGTTGGTGTCATTTTTTCTTGCCTTCCAGACTCTTTCCACATCCCATTAACTCATTGTCTATATTATTTTTTCTGAAACCTACCTTTTACACTACAACATGCTTGATAAAGTATATCCAGTGGTATACACTGCCATCCATCCAGTGATGGATTAGATAGTGCTTTACCGTCTAAGTCAATACTTCTTCACACGTCTTGGTCATCTCTTTCCCTTGATTAAACTTGATTCCCCCATGCCAGAAGAAATACATTACATTTTGCTCAGAGCACTACAGTCAAAGTAAGTTTTGTGACTCCATTTTATGTCACTCTGTAGCTGTCAGACATGGAAGACACTTCCTCCAAAACCCACATTGGATTTAAGATCTTTACTTTTCTGTATGGTTTTGTAACTTGCCTCAGCTCTTGCCTCAGCTGGAGCATCTGTTCCCTCCCAAAGTCTCATCCCTTTTTCCAAATTATTGTGTTCTGTGTATATCTATATTCTACAGGAGTGTTTGAAATTATCTCTCGCTTTCTGTGGACAAAGTAACAACCTGTCTTTCATATCATTTTTAAAAATCCACTCATCCACATATCCTTTTATTAGTGGTAATTCTTAAGTAATCTGCCCACTTGTATATTTCTTTTTTAACTTTCTGTATTTAGGATATAAATTTCAGAAGTCATTATACTCTTTAAACTATTTATTTTGAGCAAAGGGTGCCACACAATGATAAACAATCCAAAAAATGTACTTACAGCCAGTTTAAAACTCAAACTCTACCCTCTGGATTTTCTACTTTCATTCAGAGTTAAACCTTCTTTTCCCTCAGACCAGTTTTTACCTCCCTGCTGCCAGTGACAGCAAACACCTTGCCTGTCAGTCTTAAACATTTTATATTTACTTTCAGGCTTTCAGTAAGACAGACAGTGAATCTTGCTGGGAGTCTATTTAAGCCCCATGGAATAGCCTATCCATTATAATTTTCCAGTTCACTACCAGCCCTGTAGCTCAAATGTATATCACAACTTAGATATTATTTTTTTTCATCTTCTATAAGAACACCATTACATATGCAAAACTCAATAACAACCATGTGAAAAAAAAATCCTTCTTCCTCTTTCTCTTTTTTACTTGGAAGTGTTTCCTTTGGCACTATGTAAAGAGGACTGAATGAAACATTGGAGGAATCAAGTGCAGCCTTCCAACCAATTGACCAATTGGACAAACGTTAAGAACTGCAAGTAAAGCACTTTGGTTACAGAATAATGGAACTGTATGTCACAAGTTTGAGGAATGAATGACCTGCTTCTTAGAGTCTTAGTCAAATCAGGGATTGCAATAAAATTCACAAGAGGTTTAATAATCCAGTCATTTTTTTGTCGATGTAATAAGCGTGGTACCTCCTGGAATACAGACATTGCAGTGACAGGTAAAGCTACGTACCTAATTTGGAAATATTATAGTATAAAGGTTATGCGGTTGTCATTTCTGATAACCATCAGTTCCTCTGCAAATCAGCAACTATTCTTGAGTAGCTTGGCCACAGTACTCAAGCAGATCAGAATGTAAAGATAGATATCCTTGTTGCTACATCTCTTAAAGCTGTAGATATAAGAAGATTCACTGCAACGGTTTGGTAAGTCATTAACTCAGGCTGGCATACTTAAGGGCAAAGGAACATCACTGGGCCTTTTTCAAACACCCGTTTGAGGAGCACATCAGCAAAGAGAAGAATAATCTCTGAAAGTTGGACAAAAAACCAAATCCCTAGTATTGTCAGAAAATGATGAAAAATTAGAGTGGTTTGAAAAGGAAGTGGCTCACCACAGTGAGTGTGTATGTATGTGATCTGGAAAAATTATTACTGGGCTGGCAAAAAAGCCTTTTCCTCTGGAAAAAAAAAAAAAAAAGAAAAGGAAAATAAGGCAAAAAATATCTTGCTTTGTCTTGTTTTTTCCTCTTGGGAAGAGCTAATTTGACATCATAATTGGAAGATGTTTTAAAAAAATCTTATCAGCTTTAAAGTTAAATATTTTAATTTCAGTTTTTGGTTTCAAGGATCAGACTTTTACTGGAAGGTCATTTGGGATTTGCTTTTTAAAGCAACAATTATTAAAATTCTTCTAAATGCTGCAAATTCTACAAGAGAAAGCATCACATTATCATATGAAAACCAATCTTGGTCTTTACACAGCTTTTACACCTTTGCAGATATGAAGAACAGTTTCTTCACATTGTAAAGGTATGTCATTGCATTTTTTTATAGCTCACTGGCTTTTCTTTCCTGTATCATTTTAGAAAGTAAAAAAAATATAGTTTTATATTACTATGCAAAGATGCACATGTGTATGTGATGGCAAACACATATTTGAAAATCTGGGATTATAAAAGATCTCTCTGAAGAGACTGAGGAAGACAATACATCTCAGTTAGAAAATAAAAGATTTATAATTCATGAATGTTTATCAATTATTGCATTTAACTGCTTAATGCCACCTTTATGAAACAAATGGCATTTATACCATCCTGATAGAGACTTAATTGGACATGAATAATGAAGGAATAAAATCTTTAAGCAAAGCTGTGTCTTCAGAATTGAATTATGAGTTGAAGCCTTTTTTTTTTTTCAATAAAGTCTTAGTTTTGAGTAATGGTGAAGTAATGGTGAATATTCTGCTTAAGTGGTCTTAAAGAACAGCAGGGGGTCTCACTGTAGGAAGCTCTGAGACTATTTTCCAAAAGATGACTGCCATCACCTGCAAAAAAGGTAAAATTTACTTTATTTCCTTATAAATTTATCTTGCTTAGTGCTGCACAATACAGTGTTACAGACTGGAAATAGAGCTGCAAGAAGCAGTAGTTCTAAGAAATGTAAGGAATTCTGTATGCACATATGTATGAGTCTCTGCACATTTTTAGCTAAAGGCTTGCAGTATAAAGTATGCCAAATAGTCCCTTCAGGAATACTGGTTGGAAAGAGTGGGTGCAGGAGCAGGTCGAGGGCTGGCAAGTGTGCGTCCACAGTGCCATCTGGTGTCAGTGGTCGCGCCCCTGCCTCCTCCGTGCCGCGAGGGTCTGTAACGGGTCACACCCGAGCTGGAGTTTCCTTCCCTGGGGTTCCTGCAGTTGGTATTAACTTACCAATGGGTCTTAGGAACAAAGAAACCTCACTAAAACTTGCTTTTCACTGTTGACGAACTCTACATCTTCCTGTTGGGATGACTTTGCATGAAACCAACACAAGAAATGTTTTCCTCTGAATGGTGTCCATATCAGGCTCTTGTCTTTCTGTACATCAGCACCAGTAACGACAGTCCTGTATTCCTCCAGTCTCACTCATGTAACTCCCTCTGTTTCTATTCCTAGCCCGTCACAGTAATTTTATCTAATGAAAACTGCATGGGCAAGAACTAACATAATCTAACCGGAATAGTTGTAAATCCCCTTACTCACACTTAGGGACTTTGGTGAGGCTGCTCAGAGCAGAGGAAGCAACTATGTCATACCACAGTCCAATCAGTAAACACGGCACAGACAGCCATCCTGTGACTGAAAAGACACTTATTAATTCTGAAGTTTTCCAAAGTCAAACTGCAATGTGTGCAACTGTAGTGCGTCTCTGCTACCCCTGAGGCTGCCAGTGGCTACACGTGCTCCAACCCAGACTACTGGAATCTTTGATAGTGAGGTTCTCCGTGAAGTGTCAGTATTTAATCCATCAGGTGATCCTCTGATAAGTTTTTAAAAGAGTGTATTTCTTTGAAAATGAGTATTTATGCTGGGAGAAAAAGAGGTTACAAAAAAAAAAAAAAAAGGAAAAAAAAACAAAACCAAAATTAAACCCAAATCATATGTGTAACTTTCAAAAACAAGGGCAATCTTTCATTTCCACAACAGCCTGCCAGAGTCCACAGACACTCAGCAACCTCTATGCTGTCATGGGGTGGGATAAGAATTTGGAGTTTCATGGCCTTGGTAGCTCCTTCCTGATATTTATTTTCATTAAATATTAAGGAAAGGAAATTTTTACTGTAACTTAAAAAAACCCCAAAAAATTACACTGAGATTCTTCAGGATAATGAGTCCACTGCAATTCAGCCCACCCTCAAATAAACAGGTACAGATATATATTGCTAATAATTCTTTTTTTTCCCCTTGTGAAACATGTAAGTTCTTATTCTCAACAAAGTGATTTTTCAATTATTCTGGGTACAACCTGCATCCATTTACTGCAGTCCATCTTGAATCTATATGGACAAAACCTTGCATTAAAATTTTACATTGCTAATAATTGATGTATTCACCTCCCCGTTCTCTAGAGTCTAATGGACTCACATTTTTTACTGTTAGATATATTTAATCAGTTTAGCAGAGCATATATATATTGAATTTTGCCCAGAAGGTTTTTTAGGTTTTTTGTTATTTGTCCAGAATTTTTTCTTTAAGACATGACAAATCTTTTATGGAGCTCCTAATTGGGCCTATTTTGTGTCAGTTTAGATGAACGAAGGTATTTAAACACAGAGTTTAACAACTGCACATGTGGTGCTCTTTACTACTTCACACAGGCTAATTTTAAACTCTCCATTTGTACATGCCTTCACTATATTAATTTGATAGACATTTTTATGGACAATGTGCAAAATACATTTCTACTTTAACAAGTGAGATGAGTTTATAATCTACTTTTTAACAAAGAATCCCACTGACTTTTGGCAGCGTCATTTGGGGCCCATTTCCTTAGTCTGTGGCCAGATCTTGCTCAAACACATACAGTCTTACACAGGTAAATACTAATGATTTAGTAGCCAGGAACACCATACAGCTTGCGTGAAATAGTGAAATCACTAAAATGAATATGTAACATTGTGATATGACTAGACAGGCAACTTTCTACAAGTTGAATTGAACTACTGAGTGGCTTTCTGGACCTCTATGCCTCTCTTTTTGGTCTGATTCATCTAATTGGAGCAGTAAGGACTTTCCAATACTCTGCCTTCATCTACAACGGAATCTAAGGTAGACACCCACCTTTCTTCTTCTGGAGAAAATGACACATCTAGCAAGAGTCTCTCCATTGTAATATAGACATCTAAGGCTAAGGGATACTGCACAGTCTTGCTATCACCTTCTTACTGCAGGGAAGGTACTGCATTTGTGCCTGATAGTTCTGGTATCCAGACTTTTCCTATTGGCAATGATAATGAGTCACACATTGTTTTTTTCTTGCCTGTTAGCCTGAGCTGTCTTTGGAAGGAGACATAGGTACACAGAGAAACAGTGCAAAACATCATCTTCTTATGACATCAAGTTGGGATCTGACAGCTGTATGTGCGAAACTGAACTGGTAATGCACTCCAGCCACAGTGACTTAATTCAAGCCCCAATTGGTAGGGTAAACTGTGGGGGGTTTCTTTATTGCCAAAAAGAAAAATAAAAGGAAGCTTAAATTATAGTTAAGATTGTATGTCAAACTTAAAGAGGACCATGACCAAATTANATTGCCAAAAAGAAAAATAAAAGGAAGCTTAAATTATAGTTAAGATTGTATGTCAAACTTAAAGAGGACCATGACCAAATTAAATTAATTCCACTTTAAAGAGTACAGTCTAAGTGTGTTTGAAGGTATTTGATATATCTGAAGGTAAGTTATTTTGCTATCATGTTTATCAGTTGAGGAAGACTTGTAACACTTGTTTTCTTTCATAGGTGACACTATTGTATGCCTTTCTTCACATGAGACACAACTTGAAAAATTTTGATAAAATGAGATGCTTGCGGAAACGATCAGCGGTGTCATTCTTAGGAGTCCTTGTCATTTGCTTGCTGTTTATGAACTTGTACATTGAAGATGGTTATGTTTTGGTAAGTTTCTTAGTTGGAAGTCATTATCCTGGAAAAACAGAACAGAAAACAGGACACAACTCTAGTCAAGCCGTAAAGTTCATAGTTCCTGCAATTTCCCCTGTCAGTGTACCATCAACAGTGAAGTATCCTTACAATGCATCTTTTGTGATGAAGTCATCTTATAACAAGGTTTGTCAGTAAGTTCCTAACAGTCCTTTTCATAAAAGTAAAATATCTCATTGTTTATTGGAAGTATGGGAGATAATGAATGTAGCTAAACATGAAGACATCTAGGTCTCCTTTGAGTCAAAACAACCCCTGTGTTTTGCATACTTCTGGATTTCCCTCAATTTTAACATCGAAAATCATCTACAACTGAAATATTCATGGGATCTAGAAGCTCCTTTTTCAGTCCACACTGCAAATCTCACCTGTGAACACTGTATTAAACAATATTACAGAAATACAATTATAGAAGAGAACTTACACTAATTCCATATATTTCAAGCTCCTTTCATTAATATTTTATTTTTGGTGCTTTTATTCTGTGTTTTCTTTCATTTCCTGGATCCCAGATTTGAGTCTGGCAGGTTTACCGATTCTATGATTCTATTATAGCTTGTGTGAGTTTATGACTGTGAAAAAGATTTATTGAAAGATCTACGCTTGGAATTTACACAAGTAAGCTGCTGACAATGTAACCTAACTCTACAATTTATATGTAACTTACGGGTGTCTCCGTGCTGAATGTCAGATAAGCTCTAAGGACTTGATTAATGGGTTGAATTACCTCAGTTCATCTGAGGCTGGGCTGGGCCCAGTAAAAAAATGTAAGTTTAATAACTGGAGCTTGCAAATGGTAAAATGACTAAAGTGAATATGTAACATTGTGAAATCATTAGACAGTCCTCTTCCCTGAACTTGAATTGAACCACTGAGCAGCTTTCTGATCCTCTACACTACCGTTCTTTGTCTGATTTATCTAATTGGAACAATATTTTATTTCCAATATTCTGAAAGATGAAGTCCAACCTAAGATGGATCTGAAAAACAACATCATAGAATGAAAAATGTGCAAAACATAAATAGTAAAATCCTTACATGAATTTAACAAAGCCATAGATAATTTGCTAGTAATTTTAATGTGAAGTATTATACTTGTAATATTATTTATAAAAATATTGTAAATGTTGTAAATATTAAGACCATCCTGATACTCTATAAATCATTGAAAAGATAACCCATACTTGTAGCATGTTACTCCATTAAAGACTTATTGCTTACTCAAACAGTATTTACACTAAGGTTTTACACTATGTTTTATTTATTCATCATTTCTTGGTTGTGATTGAATTTGACCTCGCTTATCACATATTTTTTTCCCAGTAGTTTTTTCCCTGATGTTTCTTCTGCTTATACTAATTGCTTCAAAGTCCCCCAGATGTTTCTGAAAGTGCTTTTATTATCACTGCTAATGGTGTTCCTCTTGATTTGTTTTCAAAATATTTTCCTGTCCTATTTGCCAGCTCCCCAGATGGCTCCATGTCTTATTCTTAATTTGCTCTTTCCCCCCTTTTTTAGAAAGTCACTCTCTTTCATTGCTTCTCTCATTACAGTTCTGGCATGTTTGCATGCATGCAGCTCCCAGCCAATTCTCTTGCCAAGTCTCCTGACAGTTCTCCCAGATCTCTAGATACCTTTATGGGCCATCAAGTGGTTTTCAAATGTGTTAGGCTGTTGACTTTTCAGTTTATTTATTTATTTTTATTTTCAACTTTCCTGAACGTGTCTGACAGCTCTGTTATCTTGTCTGGTGTGTTTTCTCTGCTGAGGAAAAGATAGGCAGTTTCAGCATTGGTGGTGAGGAGAAATACACCTAGGGGTAGCTTTCAAGGACAGCAGGCTAACCAGGTCCCCTCTGGGAATGGGAATCTGAGAGCCCTCAGAGCCATACTTTCTAAATGTAGTTAGTCTTGTCCTGGAATATCTCATGAAGGTAACTGATAAAGGAAGTCAAAGGACCTTGAGTTTCCCTTCGCAGTCTCAGCAGGCTGTGCAAGGGGATGCGGGGCTGGCAACTCTTTCACCAACCAGATTTTAAGATGAGTGGCCTTTTTTGGGACATTAGAATATCAAAGTGAGATTCATGGTGGCAAATCTTAAGAAGGGAGAGGAGAAATTTTCCCTTGGAGACTCTCATATGTCTGAAGAATCCCTTCACTTTTTTCTTCTGGGTGTTTGCTGTGGAAATGGAAAATAAGGGCCCACCTGGGAAAAGGGTTTATGTACACTTGATAGGGGATACACAGAGCTGACACACGTGTCAGCAGAGCAGTTGAAGTTTCTTTGTCTGCAGCATGTGAAACACATCAGAGCAAATATTTTTAAGACATACTGAATTAATATAAAGAAATATCGCAATATATGCAGCAACTTTTTTAATACGTATTCTGAGTTGTAAGTAAAGCGTAAGTGAAGTATGACTTCTGCAGTCTTCTATGAATACCAGTCACTATTCTGGGAAGTATGAAAACAAAAGTACAGTTGTGGCCAATGCAGCATCCTCAGCAAAACAGAGTATCTCTATAAAGAATGAAGAACTTCTGGCACTTCTTCCTATGGAACCCACAGGAACCTCCCAAGCTCCAACAAACACTAGAGTCTAAGTTAGATGTTAGTTAACAGATGAAAGCAAAAACCATTTTAGGAAAAATTGAAGACAGCTAGAGCTAATCAAGCTCTTCATCTTCACTGACCTCTGCATAGCAGTCAAAAGTAGAAGAACCAGATTTTAGATTTGTGGAAATAACCATCTTTAGTTTTCCTTTTCATTCAACACAAGAACGAAAATGACAACAAGTTTGGTTTGGTTTGGTTTCATTTTGTTTTGTTTCATTAAAAAAAAAAAAACTGTTAGGCACTTCTGGAAAGGCATTTCTTAAAGATGGAAAAACAGAGAAAAAATTCTGTGGTCAATTCAAATGCTTTTCTAGTTTTGCTTGTTAAAACTAAAAAAAAAATTGGTCTGAACTTTCTGTGTTTCTGAACATTTTAAAGCTTAGCAGAATGGGGTTCCATTCTAAAACCTTCTTATGAAACAAAGAATTTTGGTGTTCCATTCTGGAACCAATGACATGTGATGTTTGACATTAAAGAAAGGCTGGATTTATAAAAAGAAGGTTTTTACACCAGTCTTTTTTTTTTTTTTTTCATTTGACAGTTTTTGTGAAAATCTCCTGAAGTTTTGGAGTATCTTCCTAGCTCACTGAGTTACATTTTAATCTAAAATCTGATCAACATAAAACTTCTTTCATAACTTATGAACAAAGGCAAAGTAGCATAGCACATTACTGAAGAGACATTGCAAATCAAGAGATCATAACAGTGCAGGTAAATGCCAGTGGATTGCCACCAAAGATCATAGGATCATAGAATCATTTAGGTTGGAAGGGACCCCTGTGATCACTGAGTCCCATCATCAACCCTACTCTACGAAGTTCTCCCCTACACCATATCCCTCAACACCACATCTAATCTACTCTTAAACACATCCAGAGATGGTGACTCCACCACCTCCCTGGGCAGCCTATTCCATTGCCTGACCACTCTTGCTGTGAAGAATTTTTTCCTAATGTTCAGCCTAAACCTACCCTGCTGCAACTTGAAGCCATTCCCTCTTGTTCTATCGCTAATTGCCCATGAGAAGAGACCAGCACCAACTTCTCTATAATGTCCTTTCAAGTACTTGTAGAGAGTGGTGATGTCTCCCTCAGCCTCCTCTTCCGCAAACTAAAGTCCTAGCCTTCAATCGCTCTTCATAAGTTTTATGCTCCAGGCCCTTCACCAGTTTCGTAGTCCTCCTCTGCACTCGCTCCGGCACCTTGAGATCTCTCCTGAGTTGAGGTGCCCAGAACTGGACAACTCAAAGTGTGGCCTCACCAGTGCTGAGTACAGATCTTCACTAAGCTTAAAGTAAATTATTTGCTACTTTACTGCTTTTATGAACAAAATAATAATTAAATTAAAATGAAGCCAGGATTGGTTTAAAGAAATATTTCTTTGTGCTATAAAATACATCTTTAACACATTTTAAAATATTTATGCTGTTGAATATGACCGCTGTTTACTGTTTCTGTGGTTGTTCCTGTTAGGTGAGGTACTACTTCTCCAAAGTGCTCCCATTTAATAACAGATTAGGAAATTATTAGTGCATTAGCATACTGTATGTATCAGAAGAAATTAACTCAGTTCATAGACTGGCCTGTCATCTGCTACAATCAAGCAGTGTAAATTAAATAACCATTCCTACCTTTGAATTCAGTCTTACTACAGTACAACCTTTTAGATATTTTGCCTGTTCTTAAGGACTAAGGTGCAGACTTTCCCTGAGACTCAACTAAGCTTATGGAGAGGGCTCTGCTCATGAAGCCATTCCTTCCCTTGTATGACTTTACTGTGACTCGAGAAGCCTTTTGGAAGAAAAAGACAGGAGAAGGAGGCAGGAGGAGGAAGCATGGAGATAAATTTGCCTTTTTTCTATACCATCAAACAGTGTTGACCAAATCCAGAGAAAGCTTTGGCTGTGTGGATGATCACATGTATTTTTTCTTGTCATAAATCTGAGTTGAAGCTACTCAGAAAAGTGGTAAAATAAGCGAAGCATCAGGATCTAGTTTCACCTTTTCTTTGTAATGCTTATGGTATTTTTTTTTAACCACTGAAAATGTTTTTAAAAAACTCCCCCACTTCTTCATTTATATAAATTATATCATCTGTTGCTGATTGATGCATTCTTATCCCTATTTTGAATACTGCGACATTTTTTTGGCAATAATTAGCATTTACAACCTTTCCATAGCTTTTGTCCAAAATATCTTTTTTTTTGTTCATTACCATAATCTGAAGGGTTATGGTAGATTTTCTGTAGCCAAAAAAGTATGATATTCAGTAACGATTCTTTTAAAAAAATGAGGTGACATCTACATGCTTTCATGAAAGCTGACACTGAAAAAGGTTATTCTTGGAAACCTGCCTGTCCATGTTTCCTCTCTGGCTGGCATTCATAAATATGTTTCTCTCTGTCTCTTTCCCTCTCCTATTCTTTTTGTTTTCTCACTAATAGGAAGGGGACAAGCAATTAATCAGAGAAACAGCCACGCACCAGCTCAACCCAGAGCGCTATGTTCACACTTTTAAAGATTTGTCTAATTTCTCAGGATCTATAAACATTTCCTATCGCTACCTAGCTGGCACGCCTTTGCCAAGGAAAAGTAAGTAACTGCAATCTGAATGTTATGAAACGAGGTAATTTAAAAGTGGGTGACATGTAGTCCCTTTGGTATTTCTAGGCAAGAGGGGCTGAGACAATCATCTCGTAGAGTTAGCGGGACAGCTCTATCTCTCTACATAGGCAGCTCCTGGGCAGCTGCCAGGTCAGCTCTAGCAGTGACTGCTCCACAGCCTGGTTACCTTCTGATCAAATGCCTGACTTGTAGCCATCCTGTAGGCAGCCTCTGGATGATCTGTGTGAGAATATTTTTATGGATCTCCCCCCAGGCCAAAGGGAGATGATTTAGAAAGCAGGAGATGATTCAGAAACCACATGCTGGTGGTGGTACTCTGTAACCACTGTCTGAGACCATACTGTCAGCATCTGCCTGTATAACTGGTAAACCCAATGTAATGTATGCTTGGGATCACACAGATACCCCCTTCAGGTTCCCTGTTCTGACAGTCCAGCAGCTGTGAATGGATCTCCTTGTTCCTTTAGCTGTGATAAAGAGGGAGGCATACTATGCTATTCTGGGGACAATAAAGGAGGATTTTTCTCACAACCATCTGCAGATGGACTATCCAAGTATTCTGACTTCAAGCAGGGTTCAAGACTTTCATTTCAAAGCGATATATGGCCATACCTAACTTTTAGACAGGTGTCATCTGGGTTCCAAAACAATCATTTCACAAACTTAAACAAGGCTTAGAAGTCCAAGTACAGAGGGTAAAATAAAATAATCTATGAATTGTTGATCTTCATAGAAAGCTATAAAGTTTGTTCAAATTAGATTTGAGCAATTCTGGGCTGTATAGGTAGCGTAAATGGCTTCTAGGGTCTGTACTTCACTGTACAACTGCATTTTGAACAGACTTAAGCATTGAGGGAACGGCAAAACACTTCATCAGAGCAATCTATTAGAAACCACAATGTTTTAAGAAATTTAGGAGTAGGTTCAATTAAAGCACACCCTGTCAATTGTAGAGTCTTAACATTATTTACATCAGAAGTTAGAAAAATAAAGATTTATTAGCAAATATCTGAAAAAAAACTGATTTGGATTGCTGGCAAAAACATAATGGCAGGGATTCCAGAAACAGTAAGGATGAAAATTCTTCCCTTATAATTAAGATACAGCTCTCCCTAGAAAGATGTAATGGTATTAAAAATTATTTATACAAGCACAGGTATGCAGTACTAAGTTCTCTCCTACTTTTAAATAATACCTAAATTACATCTTGCAAGAGGGAGTTGACTGTAAAATGTTCAATGAGTCCTGAAAGAGGGTTAAAAGAAGAACTATTAGCAAAGAAAAATTGGACAAATTCAGTTAAAAATGAACACACAGAAAAAATTATCCATGTAACAGTCATAAAATTGTGAAGTTATGCATGTGTAACAACTCTCGTAGAGTGCTTAAAATTAGAAAAGTTTGGCAATTGATCTATAGCTCATGTTTTTGTGCTGCATTTCATAGTTCCCTGCTTTAAAAATATTTTGTGATTCATATCTCATAATGTCCGTTCTTTTAACAGATTTCACAGCCTTACCATTGTCTACATGATTTCTTCTACCAGGCATATTTGTGCACATTGCTTTGGCTTTTCTCCACTACATGCCATTCCTTACAATTAACAAGTGAATGTTTAATGTAGTGGTCTCCATATGTTTAGTTGTTTGCAATATGATTCTTTAATGAAAAGGCAATAAACGTCCTTTGTTGCATGCAGCTTAACATTCTGAGTCTTCACCATTCAAAAGGTTTATTTAATACACGCACAGCTCTGGAGGATAGCTTTGTGGTGAAATGGTTTGTAGTGTCAGATACTGAATTGTTGTTTGAATTGTCTTATGTACAGGGTACCTTACAATTGGGCTGTCCTCTGTGAAAAGGAAAAAGGGAAACTACTTGCTTGAGACCATCAAGTCCATATTTGAACAGTCAAGTTATGAGGAACTCAAAGAGATTGCAGTGGTGGTCCAACTGGCAGATTTTGACTCAGTCTGGCGTGAGGGGATGGTCCAGGATATTTCACAGAAATTTGCACATCACATAATTGCAGGCAGATTAATAGTTATTCATGTCCCTGAGGAGTATTATCCTGTACTGGATGGCCTCAAGAGAAATTACAATGACCCGGAGGATCGTGTGAAGTTTCGATCCAAACAAAATGTAGATTATGCTTTCCTGCTTAACTTCTGTGCTAATCTTTCTGACTATTATGTGATGCTAGAAGATGATGTTCGCTGCTCAAAGAATTTTTTGACTGCTGTTAAGAAAGTAATTACCTCACGAGAAGGATCCTACTGGGTGANACGCCTGGCCCATTTTTTGTTAATGTTCTACCAAGAAATGCCTTGTGATTGGCTGCTCATCCACTTTCGTGGGCTGTTAGCTCAAAAGGAAGTGATACGTTTTAAGCCATCTCTGTTCCAACACATGGGATACTACTCATCTTACAAAGGAGCCGAAAACAAGCTAAAGGATGATGATTTTGAAGAGGAATCATTTGATATCCCTGACAACCCACCTGCAAACTTGCACACCAACATGAATGTATTTGAAAACTATGAGGCAAGCAAGGCTTACAGCAGCATTGATGAGTACTTCTGGGGCAAAGCTCCTTCTACTGGAGACTTCTATGGAATTGTATTTGAAAAGCCCATTAAAATAAGTAAAATTAAAGTTGTCACTGGAACTGAAGACCGGCAAAATGACATTTTGCAACATGGGGCCCTGGAAGTAGGAGAAAAGATTGTAGGGAGTAAAAAAGGAAGACAATGTACTACTTACTTGAGACTAGGGGAATTCAAAAATGGGAATTTTGAAATAACAGATTTAGAGCACAAAGTTCTGTTTGATATTAACTGCATGAGAATACTTGTTACCAAAAGTCAAAAAGAATGGTTGATCATTAGGAGTATTAGTGTCTGGACTTCTCAAACATCAATTCAATAAAGCAAAGCCACCTGAGAAGGTACAAAGTGTGGACCTTCACTGGAGACACTGAAAATGTGGGGAAATCACAAAACAAGAATAGCAATTTATTTTTTACTAGTTTGTCCAGGCAATATACAAACACTTATTTGTTGAAAATTTTGAATTTTATAATGCAAAGTTCTCAAACCTCTCTTGAGATCTTGAACCCCTTTTTTATTATCCTTTCTCTGTAAGATACATCTTCTGGACTAAACAGAATGAAACAAAGTATCCTATAATTACCAAAACTTGTAAAGCTATGACCAGTATGTTGTGAAAAGATATTGGATTGCACCTTACGCACATATAAATTTAAAATGTTATGGTAATATATGTTTGTACAATAGTTGGTGATGTGTTTCTTTTAAAGGCAGTTGTGACAAGGAAATCTGTCCTGGACCTGGCAGTTTCGTTCTGAGCACTGTAAGAAAATAGTGTGTCTAATCATTGCAACTTCTTTTCAAAAGGGAATATATGTAAAATTATAAATCTGACATGACAACTATGTAAAAAATAGATAATTGCATCTGTTATTCTGTCTCAACAAATATCCTTTGTTCTTTTTCCTGGGTCCTTTCACTGAAATGAGCACTACTTGGATTGTATATTACTTAGGGGACCAATTTTCTCTCCTTATTCGAACAAAATGCCTCACAGTAAGCAAGCATTCTGCTTGAGTACAGATGTCGCTATCAAACCCAAGCACCTCAAGGGCAGCACT
>VZTM01034580.1:70088-95484 GCA_013400555.1 Jacana jacana | reverse complement strand
GAACTCCCGGGCCCTGGCATTCTCCCACATACATTTTTCGCCATTTATGATGTATTTGCACAAACAGAGGTACCTGACTATAAAAACAAGAATATTTCAGATTATGAAAAATGCCATGCTGTCCTGTACTTTTAAAAACTACCTAAATGTTTTAACATAATTCCAACATAATCTGATATCCTTTAGCATGCATTTTGCCTTAGCAGAACACAGTTTCAAATGTTTAACAGGAATCAAAGACAAACACTGTTAATTTCACCATCATTGTCATGTCATAAGCACAGCCTTTCCACCACTTAAACTGCCCAACTTTCAGTCTAAATATTTTTAAGGAATATTAGAAAGCTAATGTTGCCACAGATTAAGGCAAAAATCCTCTTCCCAAAGTTACATTTTGTATTCCACGTATTCCAACAACCTCTAGCAGCTTTTAAAAGCCTTGGAGGTTTTTAAACAATAATGGATAGAAGCAATTTATAGAATCAATATTTTTAAAGTTTCCAAGGGAAAATTTCTTTTTAAAATCCTTGTGTAACAATATTATGGTGTAAATAAAACATATTCTGAATGTATTTTGCTAACAATTTAATACTTTTTCCTCGCAACAGCAGTATGCTGGAGTTTCACCTGGATGTACAAAAAGGCTTCTGTTCTTCACCTACCAGCCAGTGTTCCCCAGGGCAATGGAAACAGAACTCAGCAAAAGGTTACACTTGGATTCACTGAGAACTGCATCGTTATTTGCAGCCGGAGCAATGACCACAAACTCCCGTAAGCCATACCTTAGAGAAAGAGAAGAACAAGAAATAAAGTAAAAGGGCACATTACTGGGTTTTTAAACAAACCAGCTAAAACACGTAAGTTTTAGAAACACCATAATCTAAATAACCTAATTGTCACCAACAGGCTTCAGAATCCGTTATCTGCAAGTACCTCCTTCAGAGAGGTCAAGAGCTGAGTGGGGGTGAAGTGCTGCAGATGCTCTAAACACAAACTACTGGAGCTTAGCAGCAACACAGTACTCAAAATAACGTGAAGACTTCCAGGGCTATCGGTCCTGTAACTACTTATACATAAAAACAGTCTCTCTAGAACAATGCTATAATGTGATAAAGATCTGCACCACCAAGAATATGGTGGTTGTTGTTGTTGTTTCTTAAGGTGCTGCAGCTTTCCTTTTTAAGAATGCATGTAAATATTGCAAACACAAAAAGGTTGGTTAGTCTATGAAAATCAGAAAAAAAAGGTAAAGATAGGCCCACTGTGGTGGGCTTTTTTTGCACTCCTTTCCTATATTCAGTACAAAGAATCATTTTACTTAAGCTTTAACTCTTTAGGGAAAAATAAAATAGACAATTGACTGTGCCAGTAGCACAGCCTTTTTCCAATCGCTATGCTTAGTTGTATTAAAGGTGAGAGGCAGCATACATACCATCTTACCAGACAGTGAGCTCGAGGAGGGAAGTCGTTGTTCATGCACAGCAAGTCCTGCATAGGCAGAGGAAGGGCATCTGTCAAAAAAATGGACACATAGCAGAGCATCAGCATCCGTTCAGCTGACTTAGAATTTACTCACATTAGCACTTTGTTCAACCCAAAGCATACTCAAAGCAGAAATGTCAGATCACACCCATCAGGATCCAAATAAAAATTCACACAAAAGCAAACCAACACGCTGTGAATTCCACGTTCTGAGTCTTCTGTCACATCCTTACAGGCATGTAAGAGAACTGCAAGCTACCTTCCACCAGCTCTTCCTTCCCATCTTTGTCGCTGGGTTCTTGGACAAGGTAATGATGGGTTATTGAGAATCTGAAGTCTGCAAATGAAATCTCATCTGACTTCTCTTCCCATATTCCTGTGGTGTATACACCCTGGGTATAAAAAAAGATACTATTTGATCACATACATTTAGATTAATATTCATAAGCCTTAAAAAGTATACTGCCTGCATGACCTGCAATAATTATTATTATTTTTCGACTGCTACTTATTCTTAAATAGCTAAACATGCTTTAATTTCAATAACACAGTTCTCAAAGCATTTCATTATAAAGGTAGCTGAATGGTAAAATCCCTGTTGCCATAATCGTGCCCATTTCAAGCTCCACATAAGTCTAAGGAGTCTTCAGAATTACATGGCAATAAAGAGACAGATACATCCTCTCATATGCAACTACACCTCTTCAGCATATGCATCCTCAACCTAGCCCAAAGACAGAAGTTTCCTACTTGAGATTTTATCCATACCTATACCATTCTACGCAAATACTACTTTAATACTTCAAATATGCTTTCACTGATAAATGACTTTATCAACTATTAATTTGCAAAACTTCTCTGTGTAAGGAAAATTACCTTTTTTAACAAAAACAGAGCATAGGACAGTTACTAGAAAAAGTCAACATCACTGTACAGAATTGTTTGCCGCTACAAAAACAAAGCAACTTGGACAACCCTTGGATATGTAAAGGGCCTCTTCTCACTAAAAATCAAGAAGAGAGGTCTGAGCTAGAAAAGAAGTCATGTAGGAACATACTGACAGCTAAGGCCAAAAACTAGTTACTTAGATAACCTAAGTTTCTGTTCTGAATACTCTGTACTCTGCCTAAAATTAAGAATCATAAAACTCCTCTGGAAACACATCAGCCACTCAATGCAGAACAGCTGATTTTTTTTTGCACTAGTATGCAGAAGAGCTCAGCAATTTCCCCTGCATTTTACAGGGCTGAGAAAGCACTACCGAGGCTCTAATTAGACTTTGAAAAAAATCTCTCCAATCTATGAAACATACTGAGTCACAAGTTGTGCTATGCAAACACCAACCCTAAGTATGTGAGGCGTGACAAAAGGCATAAGGCAGGACAAAAAAAACTCCTTGAGAATTTAGAACAGCTTCAACCATCTTCCCAGATTCAAAACTGGGAATAAAAAGAAATCACTAGGCCCCGTGTGGAGATTGAACTTTAAGAGGGAAACAACCTGTTTGACAGACAGCCTGCCACCAGATTTACAGCAACTGTTTGGCAAATGGCCACTTTTACAAGTGAAATTCCCCATTACAAATCATTATCTGCCACACCTAAGAAAGCAGCGATGCATGCAATATACGTGTATATTACTAGGTAGTAATTCAAATTCTGAAAGAAAATTCAGAAGCAGTAACTGACCTTTTCTAGAGGTTTGCCTGAAGAAATCCCAATAAGTTTCCAGTCATTCAATACTTCTTCTACTTTTGAGATAAATCTATTGGGAAGAGGAAAAGCATTAATATGTGCTGAACACTAAGCTTGTACTATAATTCAATTCCCTAAAAGCAGGCAGTATGTTGTCCTACTACGGAATTCCTTTAGAAAAAAGAAAATCAACCACCTGGCATCACAGTAAAAGCAGAACAATTACTTCCTCGTGCAAATAAAATCGTCCTCCTGTGTTTACATCTCAGATGACAGTGACTTTTAGCAACTGCTATGAGCATGCTTCCTGTGGTTATACAATCTCACCTCCTCCTTTATCTGGTATTGCAGTGCCTTAGTTTTAACACGTAACTCCCCTTTCACTGTTCACAGGTAAATATGCATCTGACAGGAAATGATAAAATAAATCCTCATTTAAAGTGCAGCACTAAGAAGTATCTTTGTTTCCTCCTGCCATACGCTGTTGTCACTCCAAAAAAAACAACACATTACCAACGCAAGAGCTTTCTTCACCTTAAATTTTCTTGTACGCTGTTCTACTAACTTTTAAAGGCTTCAGCTAAGAGTTGCCTATTTTAATAATCAGGCAGCTACTTAAAAAACACGTAAGCTTTCTAGATGTTTATTCTAATCCCTTTGCAAATAGATATTAAAGCAGACCTTTCACTAAGTTAAGAAACAGCTTGACTAGATCCTCTTACCCAGCTCCTCACTTGCGGCCTGACCCTCGGCCGCAGGGACGCGCCAGTAAGGCCGGGACCGGGCTCCGGCTGCCCCCGGGTACCGGCTCCCCTCAGCGGGAACGGGCCGGGGCGGCCACGGCTGAGCCCCCCGCCATCCCCCCGGGGACCGACGGTGGCGGCATCACCTACCTCTCCCACTCGGAGGCGGTAGTGAAGTCGGTGATCTCAAACACCTCCGACTCGGGCTGAGGGGAAAGAGCAGGAGAAGCAGTGAGCGGGGAGACCGCCGCGGCGCCGGCAGAAACGCAGGGGAAGAGACGAAGGGAAAGACTTACTTCACTGTCCGCCGCCATCTTGCGCCGCTCCCNCCGCCTCGTCTCCGCAGAGGCTGACGGGAAATCGGCGGAGGGCGGTGCGGGCTCTCCCGGCTCACGGGCACCACAGCAGCTCACGGGCCGCCCGAACCGGGCTCCCTTCACAGAGCCGCACCGTACCCCCGGGCGCCTTTCCCCATAGCCCTTCGTGGGAGGGGACAGCCTCCCTGGTCGAAGTGCCTCAGGGGCGCAGCCGGGAAGGCGGTGCCTGGGGTGGTTACCTCACGGAGGTGCGAAGCTGAAGGGTGGGATGCTCCCAGAGACCTTCGGCTCCGTCAGGGACGGCCCCAGAGGGTAAATGAAGTGCCTCACCGTCTGGTGTCGCATCTTGTCAGCGTTAGGCCGGTCGTGCCGGGTACTTGCAAATGTACATGTAATATAGAATCATAGAATGGTTTGGGTTGGAAGGGACTTTAAAGGCCATCGAGTTCCAGTCCCCCTGCACTGGGCAGGGACACCTCCCACCAGAGCAGGTTGCTCAAAGCCCCATCCAGCCTGGCCTTGAACTCCTACAGGGATGGGGCATCCACAGCTTCTCTGGGCAACTTGTCCCAACGCCTCACCACCCTCAGAGTGAAGATTTTTTTTATATCTAATTGAAATCTGTCCTCTTCCAGTTTGAAGCCATTACTCCTTATCCTGGCACTACACTCCCTGATGATGAATCCCTATCTCTGCTGTAGGTCCTCTTCAGGTACTGAAAGGGCACAATAAAGTGTCCCCAGAGCCTTCTCCAGGGTGAACTACCCCACCTCTCTCAGCCTGTCTTCATGGCAGAGGTGCTCCAGCCATCTGACCATCTTTGTGGCCCTCCGCTGGACCAGTTCCAACAGCTCCACGTCCTTCCTGTGCCCAGGACTCCGGAGCAGGACACAGTACTCCAGGTGGGGTCCGACCAGAGCAGAGTAGAGGGGGAGAATCATCTACCTCAACCAGCTGGCCACACTTCTTCTGGTGCAGCCCACCAGACAGGAGCTTAGATGTCTCCCAGGCCTGGTGTTCCTGGTCCAGCCTCACACAAAACAAGCTGTATGTCCCCTGTGTCACTTGTGCCATCGTGGCCCTAGAGGTTGGTAGGTTGGTATTCCAATCTGTCTGGCACCATCAAACCAGTTCCCTTCAATACCCCTTCAACTCAGCCTGAGTCCAGCTATACATCTTTTATCCTTTCTTCCCACCTAGCTAGTTAAAAAAAAAAAAGAAAAAAAGCACAAAATTATCCTGTTTAAGGTCTGCTGTTTAAGGCTGACAGAAAGGAGGTACAAAAACCACTCATGAGTAACAGGCAGTGTTTAGGTGAGGGGACTGACCGCAAAGTTAAAATGATGGAAAGATACATAAGGTACTAAAAGCATAAATGGAGGTAAACAGAAGAGATAAATACGCTTTGGGTGCTGGGAGGGCTGGTTTGTGAGCAGAGCTTCAAATGCCACCCTTCAGTTCAACTTGTGTTTGTTTTCATAGGGCACTACTGCTCCCTGAATTAAACTCCTCCAAGCAAAATGACCCCCCCTTGGCCCCGGGGGTAGGGAGGGGGGTGGGTAGTTGCCTTGGCAACACCGTGTAAACTCAACAGCCTCGTGTAGCTGGAGATGCCCGCAGGATTTGCCTGCAGAGAAGTGAGTACTTCAGGCTCCAGAGTCAGAAAAACATGCCGAAAATAAAACCAAAGTGTATGTAATTACTGCTTGAATTCCTTGCTGTCCAGCAAAGGAAGGCAGCTGTGTGCTAAAAATGCTCTCTAACTTCTCTTTGGATTGATGGGCCTCTTTCACACTTCACTACTGAAGCACTGGGTAAGATGGTCTTTATGCCTTTTTATAGAAGCTTTTCATTTATTATTTTGGAGGGGAGGTTGTGTATCCAGAAAAAAAATTGCAAAGCTTGGAGAAGTTCACCATCTAATGCGACTCTTAACTAGTATAATAGGATAAACATTTTAATAGATTATCTGGTGTTTAGCATAAAAATGAGAAACCAAGAGTGCTGTTTTCTGTAACTGCTTTTGCACGGTTCATTGGATGACCTTGGTCATCAGATAGAGGTCATTCAATTTTCCTTCATCTATTTCCTCTTCTATAAAGTAAGAATGACAATACTGTCTGATGTCTGGCTGCTACATAGTTATTTATAACACGCATTCCTCAGATAAAAGTGTTATTTAATATTGTTATAAAAATTAATGTATGGAGGATAAATACATGAGTCTTTTGGGAAGGCTTAGTTTATCAGTAATATGTTAAAAATGTAATTATCTCCCAAATGTGAAGTGCTGACTTCCTGGTCCAACACCAAGGATGATGTCAGCAAAATAACACTGACAGTTTTCGTGTCTTATTCAACATAGCATATGTTGAGTTTGGAGCAATAAAAACTGTGTCTGGACAGTTTGGTTCTGTGTATGCACAGGACAGGGCATTGGACAATTAAATTATAACATTTTAAGTAACTTTTAAAATGTTGGGTTTGTTTTACGTATGGCTCTGAAATAACGAAATAAAAAGTACTGCTTTGTACATGTGAATTGGAAATCAATTAATGAAGCATTTTTTCAGGTTTCTGGACCTCAAGATATCTAAGGACAGCATGTCTGACAACCAACAGAATAAGAGGAGAAGCAAAGAAGGTAGTCTAACCAAAGTTTATAAAGTGTAACATGTGGCATCTGAAGAAGAAAAAGGACAAAGTTAACTTCAAATCTGGCTACTTGTCAAAACTAAGCAACCACAAAAACATTTAAAAGTAAACTTAGAGTTATTTTCCACCTTTGAAAAGCTCTGAGATTTGTTCTGCTTTTAGTAGCTTTCTTATTTTTATATGTTCTAGTTTTATATATTTTCTGTCAATATTTTCCTTATATTTCTGTTGTACTGAAATAGGAGCTGTAATTGGAGGGCTTTTTAATGAAGCTTTTATTTTTATAGTACATTACATTGAATTAATCCACCTAACTAAATAACTAAAAATAATTTGAATTTATGCATTCACCTTTCCAAAAATTACAACAGGAATTTTAAATAGGCATCTTACTCAAATGAAACATGCTCTTTTTTTTCCCTGGTGGTTACTTTCTGTATTTCTTTATAATAGTATTTTAATGTAAAAAATATTTGCATATGCATTGTGTTACTGGTCAGTGAATATTACTGCTTTTATGCAAATACTGATGTCTTGTTGCAGGTTGTGGAGGTGTTGGTGCTCTTCAGAATGCAGATAAATTAATAAAAGAAATGCATCAGCTAAATGAAGTGCTAGAAAAAACCAAGTAAGTATTAATATTTAATTTGCAGCTGGGTGTGCAAAAATAGAGAGAAAGCAGGTAGTAGTCTATGAGCAAGAAAGTATTTCTTCAGTGCCAGATGTTATACACAGCTGTACATGTTGTGTAGTGTTTCTGTGTTCCCAACATCAATGATTTGCTATCGCTGGAGGCAGGATATTGCACTAGGAGAACAAACTATTTGGTACAATATGAAAAAGCATATGGTATGTGGTTTTACACCAGCATTTGACCTGATCAAAATCAGACAATTATCTCTCATGCAGCTTTAAGATTAATTTAGAGTGTATTCCTGAGCCTTGTCAGTCACAGTATGTAACTTTTTCCATATTTGGATTTTTCTTTCACACCAGGTGGCAGAAATCTGAGGTTTGCCTGCCCAGCCTCTATTCTTTCAGGCAGGCTATAGCATAGTTTATAAATAACAATGGCATATCTGGTCTTCAGAATTGTTCTGACACGC
Source organism: Jacana jacana (assembly GCA_013400555.1). Taxonomy (NCBI): domain Eukaryota; kingdom Metazoa; phylum Chordata; class Aves; order Charadriiformes; family Jacanidae; genus Jacana; species Jacana jacana. Next base: position 87,487 of record VZTM01034580.1, on the reverse strand, counting down.
TCTCCTGATGATTCATAAAAACCACATACTGGAATCAGTCCGGTTTTGTCCAGAAGGGGAAGGTGGACAATATGGTTTTCCCTTTCTGTTGTTGCTTGGCTTACATTGTTTGTCAGTCATTCTCACGTGTCTCGTAGTCAGTCTCTGGCACCGCAATTGGATTCTTCCAGGGAGAGCCCCTACTTCCCAGATGGATGAAGAAAGAAAACATACTTAAGCATTCCTTGATCTTACAAACTTCATGTTCACATTGTTCTCCAGTCATATGATAATTTGAACTGAGTAGGGACCCTTCCACTTATTTGCACACTGTATTTTGTTTTGGTTTTTGCCTTTTAGCCAAGTAGCACCAACATCCAGACTGTGCCCAGATCAAGAGGCAGCGTGCTTTCCAAGTGCAAATCCATTGGCGTTACAGATGAGACCTCACACTTCTTCGCCTTTCTTCCTGGAGAAAGAGAATGCAGGGCATGGCTTTGACTTCAGCTTTCTGCTACAGGCCTCCCATCCACAGTCCAATATCTCAAAATCACTTATGGATTTAGATGATATTCAGATAATAAAGGCAGAAACACAACAAAGTAAGTTTGCTTTTCAAAGTCACAACTTTTAATTAAAGTTATGCAATGCTTATCAAATTAGATGGTAAAGCCTTAGAATGCTTTAAACTTCCAGTTGTCTGTATTTCTGTATGACTTGTTGGTGTAAAGTAGACTTCAGCCATAGTGGCCCTCTGCTTTGTTGTACGTGTATTTGCATCTGCAGAATGGAGGAGATGAGATAGAGTGAATCAGTGACAGATTTCACCCTTCGTGTCACTCTGTACAATAAAACCGACCCCACACAATGTAAATTGTGATTCTCGGTACCTAGAGGGGTCCACAATGGCATCTCTCACTGTTTTCCTCATACTGGCAGTATTAATTAGCCACATGTAGAAGCCAGCAAATATCTGAAATTGAGAAGAAATATTTCCTTAAGTAATTAGCATAAAAGTGTATTTAAATTATTGCATTTTATAGTTTTCTATAGAAAATGGAATTGTAAAGTTCAGTATCACAATTAAATTTCAACTCACAGCTTTTTTTCTGCATAGCAGATTTATAGCATAGTCCTGCAGCCACACATCAGACAGATTCTTGGTCCCCAGAACCCTAAAGTTTGAAAGTAGTTTATAAATGAAAATTGTAATCTAAGAATATCAAATTAACATTTAATTTGTTTTGATTCTTTCAGGGTTCAATATAACAATGCTAAAAACCAGGAACAAGAGATCTAAGGTAAGCTGGTGTTATGTTATAAAAGTGAGCACCATTAAAAGGACTATGTGCTTTCAAAACCTTAAAAATAAAAATACAGAAGAATTGTAGGTAGTTTCCTCTGCTTAGTCTTAATTTTTTTTTTATAAACACCAAATATTTTTACATATATATTATATATATATATGTCAGCACATCTTCAGATGTATATCAGCAATTTATCAGTAAGGTGTTACCATCGGGGATTTTGGGCAGTGAAGGCTTGGAAGTTCAAAAAGATATCAACCCATTTAAAATAGAAATATGCAAGTTAATTTAAAATCTGTGCATCCTACGTGTTAAATATCAGATGCCTAGTTTTGCCAATTTTTTTTTTAAAACACTGTTTTCATGTATTGAGGGGTTATTTGAAATTGAAGCTGATGTTAGGTGTTAGTCTTGATGTTAGATGACTGCTGAAATTTATTATGGTAGCAAATAAAAAGGAAAGTCTTGGGATTAAACATATTTGACATGAAATTTGGAGATAAGCACACATAGGATTCCTGACAAAACTTTCCTACTTGCAAACTAGCAGTTTCCCATGGATCAGGGCCTCAAACCACGTGAGCCTGAAAAGTTACAAACGACCAAATACACTGTACGTAGAAAAAAGACAATGTGGTCTTTAGGAATATTAGTTAATAGCCTTTTGTACAAAAGACTTGACTTACTGAATCAGCTGTATACTTCAGTGAAACCACTGCAGAATACAGTAGTATTCACAGGAGAAAAAGTACAGAAAAATATAGAAATAAGAGCATGAGTTCTGACAGAAGGTGATAAAAAGGGCTATGGAAAGATATTTCAAACAGAGGGAAGTGTTTCAGAAAAATAATTTAGCTGGCCTCACTGTGCTTTAATACAGCTTTATTTTATGTCTTAGGCTCCGATGCTTTCCAAAGGCAAATCATTTGGGATAAACTGAGCATTCATATTAATGCCAAGCAGACTAGGCACAGCCTTCAGAACTGTAAGAAACCAGCACACTTTGCCTTTCCTGGCACACTCAAACCTCAGTTTGCCCTTGGAGTGCAAACAAAAATTTCCTGCAGATTGCAAACTGCTGTTGACATAGACACGCAAATGAGTACTCACAGCATATGACTGTGTGATTATTGCTTTCGCTTGCATAAAAATATACAGTGTATTCAAGCATTATTTCTTCTCCATTTCCTGTAAAATACAGAGCAGAAATATTATTTCCAGAAAATTATTCTCACTGTTCATCTGAGTAATCTCAACAAAGTACTCAATTCTCAGATCTTTCAAAGCTTTCAACTAATGGGATGGGAAGAGAAGGAAGAAGGGAGAAATGATAAAATACACCTCCCCCCCAGCAGACTGAGGTGTAGCTGCCATAGGAAACTGGCCTTTGGCAACTGTGTGTTTAACTTCACTCAAGGTGAAGTGCAGACTGCTGTCCTCCAGTGCACTTAAAACTCTGTAAGCTGCCCACATAACAAGTTGTATGGAATTTTATAAGACTACATTAAACATATCATAGAATCATTCAGGTTGGAAGAGACCCTTGGGATCATCAAGTCCAACCATCAGCCCTACTCTACAAGTTCTCCCCTACACCAGATCCCTCAACACCACATCCAATCTACTCTTAAACACAGTCAGGGAGGGTGACTCCACCACCTCCCTGGGCAGCTGATTCCACTGACTGACCACTCTCTCTGTGAAAAACTTTTTCCTAATGTCCAGCCTAACCCTACCCTGCTGCAGCTTGCAGCCATTCCCTCTTGTCCTGTCGCTCATTGCCCGTGAGAAGAGTCCAGCACCAACCTCCCTACAATGCCCTTTCAAGCAGTTGTAGAGAGTGATGAGGTCTCCCCTCAGCCTCCTCTTCCTCAAACTAAACAATCCCAATATGGATCTTCCATATGAATATGGAAGATGTACATATTAGAATTATAATATAATGTCTTTTTAAAACCTATGAATAGGTTTCTCCATGGATCAAAGAGCACTCTGTTATACACATCCAGCTTTTGCTTTTTAAAACTGCTTACCTTTGGAATGTGTTTACGGATGTCAGCACACTTTGCAGGGTTACCTAAAAGGACTTTCAATACCAGCATCAGAGTGGTGCTCTCACTCAGAGTGAGTGAGCCACAAAGCCACTGACTAGCCTTTGAATTCCTGTAGCAAATGTCCTGTACAGCATTAGACACAGTCAGTAACTGGCCAGATGATTTGTATATGCAGATGAAACATTATTTTTAAATGTTCCCTTTCTCTGGAGACCTTCAAAGCCTCGCCTGGATGCAGCCCTGAGTGATGTGCTCTGGGCAATCCTGCTTTAGCAGGGGAGCTGGACTAGATGATCTCTAGAGGTCCCTTCCAACTCTGACAATTCCAATTAAAATTCATGTATAGATGTGAAAAAGTTCAGGTGTTTTCTTGGGGTTTTGGTTTTACACTTCATTCTAGGCTAAATAGGGGAATACAGGAAAGAATAATAGTTTTCTGACTATTTTCTTAGTATACTTAGATCTTAGTGATTAGATTTTACCTGTATCTGTTTTGTAGCACATTATTAATATTTTTTTTGGTGGAAATTACAGTTTCATTTGCCACCAGTGACATTTCATCCTGTAAGAACAATTCATCTTGCTCCTCTGGAGGATAATATTGTCAATGAAAGCGCCAAGATCAGAAGTATTTTGAACATTGTGAACTCTGTTCCTCAGCCTATGAAAGCACTTACTAAATTCTATCACTATCAGTTAGACAAGCTATTAAAAAGTCCCACTGAAAAGTCATCAGACCTGGTTGTGGCTACTATTTCTGATAAGTTTGTTCCAGTGAAAGGCCTGTACTACTTCAGAGTGAGTAACTATCATAAGGACCCTAGCCACGAGAAAGAAGAAGTTCAGAGCAATTTAAAATGGAGGGAAGCTGAGGTGGCTACTGATACCGAAAAGAATGACCAGATGAAGCACCCATTTTCAGTGGCTTCTAAGAACATAGATCTTGTGACCCAAGCTGGTTTCTATGATGCCAGTCATCCCAGTTTGAGCTCAGGCGATGCTCTGATAAACTGTGGAATATTTGCAGCTCAGACAACATGGACAATGTCAAGTGACGGAGATGCCTCAAGAGCTGGTGATGAGGAGAGAAAAGCAGAGAGCTGCTGTACAACTGGTCTAGCTGGAGGAAATGCTACAGAGATGATGCTGGGTCACAGACCACATGGAGATGCTGAGAGTGTGAATCTTGTGCTTGACAATTGTGATCTAGAGTCTTTCTGTAAAAATGAAGCGGTAGAGGCCTACCATGCCATAGAAAATAATTCTGTAGCTGCAGTAATTCCCAGAGTAGAAGTGCCAGATCCTTCTGGAAAAGAGACAGAAAATACTCTTTGCCTCTCTGAATTTGAAATGGAAAAAGAAGCAACTTCAAAAGGCCAAAGTGAGCTCGTACCCGTTGTTCATGTTGCATTCTCTGAAGAAGAACCAGCTAGGGAACCCCATGCTGCCAAAGAACCTGTCACAAAGAAGACTGTCCTTCGTAGCCTGCCTCCTCATGTTACTCAGAGCTTCAACGTTCTTGCTCGCCAAGAAAATGACAGAAGTAAAATAAAGGTGAACAGAAATAAACACTCATCAAAATCTAACATGAGTAGCAAGGTAAAGCTATCTGAAGCCTTGATTGTTTCTGATGAGATTTCCACAAAATGTAATGCCAAGACTCAGATTTTCCCATCTTTGGAACTGCCACATGTGGAATCTGAGACTTCCCTGAAGCATCGAAGAACCCACCCTCAAGCAGACAAAGGCCATTTCGCTCAGAGAGCTCAGAAACTTAAAAAGCAAAATTTCTCCTGCAGTTGCAAAAAGCCAGTTATCTTAAAGAAACCTGTTCCTCCACCTTCTCTGCCACGTGCAGAGCCAAATTTTGTAGATCTGAAATACAGTGACATGTTCAAGAAAATAAATTCAAACGAGAAAGGCCCAGGTATTTATGAAATGTTTGGAACTCCTGTCTATTCCCACACGCGTGAGCTTGATCCACAGGAGAAGAGATTTTATAGAGAGGTTTGCTCTGCTCCACCTGGGAGAGGTACTGCAGGCACGTGCAGGTCAGCCTGCAGCAAAGGGAGAGAGAGCAGCCAAGCAAGGAATACTCGAAAGAGAACACATTCTAAGCCAAAGAAGGCCGTACCTGGCACTAAACAGAAGCAGAAAGGTTTAATTACAAAGGAGGGAAGTACCAAGTTGAGCGACAGCAACACAGAGCAAGATGACATAACTTCTGATTCAGATTTTCACATAAACACTTCAGGGAGCCTGGCATTGGTTCACGAAGGCACAGATCATCAGCTTGCATTTCTAGAAGAGCTTTCACAACCAACGAAGCCAAACAGAATTTTTTCACATTTATCCACTATTAAAGAAGCTTCTTTGGAGCAGTCTTTAGACAGTCAGGATATATCCAAGCGTCAGGGAGCTGCTCCCTGCAGCCAGAACCTTCCTCAGCTCGGTGATAAAGACCATAGAGAATGCGTTGCTCTGAGTAGCAGCCTAGACCAGCACGTCTGTGAACCCCAGTGCAGGGTCGATACCGGTGACTGCAAAGGCCTGGAATCAGACTCCTTCAGGTCTATTAACTTATGTGAAGCGTTCTCCTTTTCAGATAGACTGGAGTGTCCATCCCCTACAAAAAACATAACTCACAGCTGGGCACACACACCTCAAAACAGTGATTTGGCAAATGAATTGACTCAGCCTTCAGTGATTCAGACGAGAAGTGTCACGAGCCCCAGTTTCCAGACAAGTGGAAACATTTTGTCCTGGGTAGATACTAAGGATGTGACTGATGAGTTGCTTTGTTGTCTGGCCGAGGAACTGCTAATGCTTGAAGAAAAAGACATCAACTCCTCAGGAACAAAACATGCAGGTTCTAAAATGCAAAATACACATACTAAAGAAGAAGAAAATGTGATGAATGGAGATGGAGCACGAGTAAATAGCACTCTAGAGAAGGTAAAAGTAATTTCTTGTAACTTTTTAACTCCTTTGAGTGATGCTTCAACGCAGGCTTGGATAAAAGATAGGAAATACGTGCTCATTAATGATCAAGTCTCTTTCCCTCGGGCCATCAGCCCACTGATTCTTCCAGTGCTCGGTTGGGGATACCCATTTTAGAGGCCGCACGTGAGGACGTAAGCAAGGTGGCACTAAGGTGTGACAGGAATAGGTATCAAGGTTTAGATGGTGGCTCAAGATAAACTGAGAAATTGTAGCAAGTTAGAAGGAGAGGCTGTTTTAACTGAAGAGCATGTATAAAAAGGTGCTGGGGGAAGGTAAAAGCTCTTGAGATCTCAACACCTAATGTATATGAAAAGACACTGCAAACAGTTCTTCTATATCCAAAATGGCAATTTCCTTGAATGAGTGCAACCAGATACTTTTCTAGGTATGAACTATAAGCATTGGTTTATCAGGCAGACTCGAGGCTGTTTAATTAATGTTTAATCAAAGCTTCAAGCTCAGAAGGCTTAGATTCTGGCTGCCACAGCAGTTAAGAACCTTCACCTACTAAGATGTTTATTGCCAGTATTGCTTCTCCCTGGCTCTGTTAGCTTCTTGTCTATTTAAACTACAAACTTATAAAGAAATTTCTTTAACTATGTGTTGACACATTTCCTTATGCTTCTGCAGACACACACACCAATTATACCTCCATTCTCACTTTTCCTGGAGAGATCCATGGCTAGATGGAGTAATTATCCCTAACTTGCTGAAGCAGGCTCTTCTTCCTGTGGAGCCATGTCCAAATTGCTTTCATCAGCCTCAGGTTACCTATGTTACCTAGAGCAAAGCAATAGTCATATTTGCTCTTCAGCTTAGCACACTGTACCTATGTGATAGGTGTATATCCTACTTTTTGAAGTGTTCTGGCTGGCTGGCTTCCTCACCGTGGAAAAAGATGTCAAGCTCTAATCTTCTGATTGTGTGCTATTTGGTATATACTTGAAAACAGTTACCTGGTGTGGCAATCATATTGGTGAACTGGGCAATGAGTGTGTGTGTGTGTGTGTGTGTATATCTCCAATCTATAGAGAGGAGTCATACCAGGTAAAAAAGTAAAAACTACTCCTTTTAAAAGATGTAAGGATAATACAAAGCCCTTCTTTCCCTCCCTGCTTTCTCCCTGCACTGACCATCATCTTCAAGCAGAGTTACACCGAAGCCTTTTTGACACCAAATGAAGAAAGTGAGGCGCTAACTTTTGGGGAAAGTGCTACATTACCAGGAAGCAGTTTAACTAACACAGATCCCGTCACGTGGACGAGAGGTGAAGTCCTTGGAAAGGGAGCCTACGGCACGGTGAGTCAATGGCCGGGTCGCACTGCTCACCTTTGAGACACGTTTTACCTTAGAACGGTGAGATTGGTGTCCTGTTCAACAAGTAAAAAATTTGGATTATACAATGAGACGTGAAACACCAAGGTACTGTTCAAAATAAGTAAATGCTCAGCTTAAGTTGTGTTTCATTTTAATAAATGCTAGTTTCCTTGTAGGTATACTGCGGTCTGACGAGCCAGGGACAGTTAATAGCTGTAAAGCAGGTTGGTTTGGGCACCTCAGATCAACTCACCACGGAAAAGGAATATCAGAAGTTTCACGAGGAAGTTGATCTTCTGAAGACACTGAAGCACATCAATATTGTGACTTATTTGGGAACCTGTCTGGAAGACAACATTTTAAGCATTTTCATGGAGTTTGTTCCTGGCGGCTCCATTTCTAGTATTCTCAGTCGCTTTGGTCCTTTGCCAGAAATTGTCCTTCGCAATTACACAAAGCAAATTCTGCAAGGGGTTGCCTATTTACATGACAATTGTGTGGTCCACAGAGACATCAAAGGCAATAATGTTATGCTCATGCCAAACGGTATAGTCAAGCTAATTGACTTTGGCTGTGCCCGGCGGCTGGCCTGGGTGAGCCTCAGTGGCACCCAGAGTGAGATGCTCAAGTCCGTGCATGGGACTCCCTACTGGATGGCACCAGAAGTCATAAATGAATCCGGATACGGAAGGAAATCAGACATCTGGAGCGTGGGCTGCACCGTGTTTGAGATGGCAACAGGAAAACCTCCGCTGGCTTCCATGGATAGGATAGCAGCCATGTTCTACATTGGAGCCCACAGGGGACTGATGCCCTCCCTGCCCGATCGATTCTCCGGCGCTGCTGTGGATTTTGTGCGTGCATGCTTAACCAGGTATGGAGATTTTCACCTGAAAAAGGAAAGGAGAAATGCAGACTCTTTGTATCAGAGAGGTTGCTGATGGGAGCTTAGGTTATCTCTGCTATGGTACATATGACTGTTTTGTAGATGTGCAGGTTTTTCAGCATTTCCTGAAAGCTTTTAAGGGTACATAAACGCCCTTTACACTCTATAATGGTATAAAAACCCCTCTCACAGGCTAGTTTTGTAGGCCTTATACTCCTCATTTACTTTCCCTGTCATTTCATGCACAAATGTAGCCCCATTGAGTTTTAGACAAAATGCTTGCTAACTGTCTCTGCTACTGTTCCAGTGTCACATGGGCTGAGTCTGGGCTCTGTTGGACAAGGTGTTTTGAGGATAATATTCTAGATTAAAGAGCTTTCACTCAATTCTTATCTTCTGCAGTAAAAGAATCTATTATAACTGCTAGTCCAGAAAATGCATACTTATTTGGAACATATAGAAAACCCCCAAAGCACCAGCATTCACCCATTATAAGAATTATTTCTGTGGTGTTTGTTTTGTTTTAAATATGAGTTTTGTCCCAGATGTTTAAATGAACTGTCAGTTTTAAGAGCTAAGTTGCTGATTACGGGTAGTCTCTATGAAATTGACAGCAGCCTTTAATGTATCTCTATGAGCACTGGAGAGACACAAGTTATATAGGGGGTATGTCATGGAGGCAGGAAAGCTGATTCCTGATGCCTGGGTTCAGAACTTGTTCTGGTGTGGCCACGGTTCCTGTGGACCATATAACAGTAACCTAAAGAACTGTGGACTGTATACAGCAACATACTTTGATTCAGAGAGAACAGTGTTGAAAAGGTAGAAGGGATTGTTAGGTAGAAGAGAACATACAGAGATAAATGCATTTACCTTGACAAATAAAGTATTTAACTTTTCAAAAGTCAGGAGGCACCTGTGGTGGCGAAGTTTTTAATGTATAATCTCACCATGTCCTAAATATAAATGCCTTCCTCCCTCATCCCATCTTCCCCGTTAGTTTATTATTTAAGAAATCAGTGCCCTTTACTCTTTCCCATTTTTCCCCCCCAAATTGAGGGTACAAAAAAGCCCAAAGTCCTTGGCTTTAGAAGGCAATATTGTAGTTACAGCACCGTAATTCCACACAGGCTCCTTCACTTGCATGGTACTGATGGGAGATGACAGAACAGCCTGATCGACATAGGGTCAATCACCACTCAAATACGTTTTTGGAGCACCTGAAGAGCCACATTACCAGAATTTGTCAGTTTGGCAAGGAATTTAGAGGAACAAAGGATAATTTCTGTAATAATAAAATATTAACAGGCTGAGAAAGCTGGGGTTGTTCAGCTTGGAGAAGAGAAGGCTCCAGGGAAACCTTATTATAGCCTTCTAGTACCTAAAGGGCACCAACAGGAGAGCTGCAGAGGGACTCTTTACCAGGGAGTGCAGCAACAGGACGAGGGTTAATGGTTTTAAATTGAAAGAGGAGAGATTTAAATTAGATATTAGGAAGAAATCCTTTCCTGTGAGGGTGATGAGGCACTGGAGCAGGTTGCCCAGAGCAGCTGTGGATGCCCCATCCCTGGAATTATCCAAGGCCAGGCTGGATGGGGCTTTGAGCAACCTGGTCTGGTGGGAGGTGTCTCTGCCCATGGCAGGGACATGGAACTAGCTGATCCCTAGATCCCTTCCAACTCTAACCATTCTATGATTCTATGATTTCAGTTTTATAATTCATCAACTCCAACAGTCTCTCCCCATAAATCTTGCCTTCCTTAGACCAGCTTTATCAAAAAAAAAAAGCTAAAAATGAGTAGTGACTGGAGAAATGAGGGGAAAAAAAAGGGCTAAGTTTGCATTTAGGTTTTGTGAACAATTACATGCCAGGTGTGCATATTCATTGTACTGATTTCTCACACCCCCAATGCAGAGATCAACGGGAACGCCCTTCTGCTCTGCAGTTGCTGGACCACCCCTTTGTGAAAGGAAGACAGTGAATTTTTCCAAGCTCTTGCCAAATGAGTGTACATTTTCCACATAAAGATTTCCACTTGTGACAAAAGATCAGAAGGAACTGGACGTGAAAGTGACAGCATTCTAGAGAGCAGTTGTGTACAAAGAGTCTATTATTAGACAGCAGTGTGATTAAAGTGACATTTTTATACAATGTCTGTGCCTGTTGGAGTGGGCATTCCTTCACTGTGACCACCAGGGCCACGTTTTCTTGTATTTGGAGAGACATTGAGAGCAAAAGCCCCCGTGTCACCATCGGCAGTACGGGACAGGCGAGGTAAGTGGCAATGCCAGTTTGTCTGCATAAAGCTGTAGAAGGTGTGCTATGGGCAGAAAGCCTTGCAGGGCAGAAAGCTCTGCGGGAAGCTCTACTCAAACACATAGGTGTGTCGTTAAGTGGGCCTGTGATGACCCCATAGGAACGCCAAACCATATGACTGTACTGGCATTAAACACACTGAAGCTTTTCTTTAGCTAGATGGGCCCTTTCATTCTTAACTGGTGAAAAAGCCCCGTGTGTTTTTGCAGACATGTATCAGTCCTTCCTTGCTGAGATGCCCTGTCACTGTGAGATACATAGAGATAACGAGAAGAGGTGCCCAGCTGTATGCATGTGCATCTTTTCTTAAGCTTAGAGCAGGATCGTTTCCTAGTCTGGCTAGAATTAGGAATCTAAATTTCATGACTGTCTTTTTGCAAAAGGCAGTGTGTTTTATGGACGGGTCACAGAATGGTTGAGGTTGGAAGGGGCCTCTGGGGATGCTCTAGGCCAGCCCCACTGCTCTGAGCAGGGTTGCCTGAAGCAGGTTGCTCAGGCCCGTGTTCTGTTGGCCTTGAGTATCACCAAGGATGGAGGCTCCACTGCCTCTCTGGGCAACACGTTCCAGCCATCAAACATCCTCGTAGTAAAGATGTTTTGAGGTTTGAACAGGCTGTCTTTTTGTCTCAGATTGTGCCCATTGCCTCTGGTCCTGTCACTGGGGACACTGAAGAGTCTGGCTGACCCTGCTCTTGCATCCTGGAGTGGCACATTTTCTGTGCTCAGAGCGAGGCGTTGTAATTCTCCCCATTCTGTGTGCTGACACCCAGCAGCAGAAGCACAGGAGCTGCTGCTTCTGCTGCTCTTTTTTTTCAATCTCCTTAACCTGAAAGAGAACAGCAAATTTGCTTCTTGAAGCTTGAGCTGTTTTGAGAATGCCTTGAGTGAGCACTGTGTAATTAGGTGACATGCAACAGTCTCCACCCGAACCGCGAGGAGAATTTCTGCAGGTAGTGCCCAGGGAGGTGGTGGAGTCCCCATCCCTGACTGTGTTTCAGAGTAGATTGGATGTGGTGTTGAGGGATCTGGTGTAGGGGAGAACTTGTAGAGTAGGGCTGATGGTTGGACTTGATGATCCCAAGGGTCTCTTCCAGCCTAAATGATTCTATGATTCTCTGATTCTAGTGTAACTGGCTCCAAATTAAATTGAGGAACGTTGTTATGTATTAATAAAACAAACAAAATAATCAGGTGCTAGTATTTAGGTTGTCCTCTTTCTGATCAGGTCCTTCCTCAATATTTCTCAAATTGAAACTTTCAGGAGAATGTAGAAACCAAAAAAATCAGTTTCTCTGCATCAGAAGGTGGTGAGCCTCACGCTTCTGTGAGCAGCCGGGCTCCAGGGAGAGCTGCAGGGAAACCCAGCCCTACAGCCTGTAAGGGCCGAGCTCTCAAGACTCAAGACCCCGACTTCAGTGCCTGCTGCGGCACGAAAAGTGGTGTTTCACAAAAAGGGAAGAAGGGATTTCTAGGTTCTCGAGCAAATCACCTTCTCCTGGAGCATTAAACATTTTAGTCACTGAAATAGCTTCCAGACTTCCTTTTGTTCCAGTAGCCTGACTTCAGGGAGTTGGTGTCAACTTTGTAAAAGCAAGGAGAAATCCATACTTGTTGATAGTTTCTGTGGGTGCAATGTCACGTAACGAAGGCAGAGCATTATGCCAGCGTAAGAGAAGCCCTAACATCACAACATTTCAAAGTTCAAGCAGTTAACTGTCCCGTTTTGAGGAACACTCTTGGGCCTCGTGCCAAAAAACTCCGTGGCAACTTGATGTTGGAGTATCTCCATGTGCAGAGTAAGGGTAGGAGCCCTGGCACATGGACTCAGGGGGATGCTCACAATCCCATGGTATACATGAAGTCTTCTCAGCCTAAAGTAGTGTCTCCACCACCTACAAAGTAAATATGAGGTTTGGACCGAGTGAGAACACGATACTGAGGTGAGGGGCATAAGCAGGGACGAAGGGGGGTGCTCTAGGATACACAGGTAACCAAGCTGGAATTGCAAACCCCGCTCCTTGTTCACATCTCACAGGTAACACTGACAGCTTTTGTTAAGGTCTGAGTTCTCCAGTCCTAAGCTCACTAGCTATTTGCAATTTAAATCCAGCTGGATACACTGGTCTCCAGTTTCAAGCTGTGTTAAACTTTAGCCCGAGTTTTTAATGAAAATGTGAAAGCACGTTTTTGCTTCTGTTGAACCGGACTTGGAGAAGGAGGGGGGTTGTTTAAGGAGGTATTTCACCTTCATGAGGCTGGAGAAAGGGGCAGGGGGGGGATATGATTGCATGCCAACCCAGTTAAACCCAGTACAGTGGTTTGGGGTGCCTGGGGTCGCTCAGCTGAGTCCAGTCTAGAAGAACAGTCTATAACCAGTATTTCTCACTTGAGGAGATCCTAGCTTTTCACATTTTCAGATACCTGTAATAAATACCTAATGTCATAGCGGGAAAGGGGAGTCACCCTCCCTGGCTGTGTTTCAGAGTAGATTGGATGTGGTGTTGAGGGATATGGTGTAGGGGGGAACTTGTAGAGTAGGGCTGATGGTTGGACTGGATGATCCCAAGGGTCTCTTCCAACCTAAATGATTCTATGATTCTATGAAAGGGGAGAAAATAACCTTAGAAAAGAAAACCCCTTCAGAGCTTTTCAGTGCAGCTCGACTCAGTGAGGGGGGTCACGCTGAGGTAGTCGTCGTATTTGAGCAGGGCAAGCCAGTAGGGCTTTTAAAAAGGTCTATTTTTACAATTTTAAAAAGGTCTTTACTTTTAGGTCACTATTTTAAAAAGCTCACCAGCATCATCAGTGAGGACACCCCGTTACACAGCCTGCAGCCGCCCAGGGGAGGTAGGACCGCTGTGCTGTGGTGCCAGCCTTCCTCAGGATTTGGAGCTCAAATCGGAGAACCTGAAAAAATCCACTCTCCTTTTAGCATTTGAGGGGCTGCCTGGGATCTCTTCTCCACGGTCAGATTTAAAGCTCTGAGCTGCTGCTCTGCTCTCAGGAAAAGGGAGGCTTCTTGGGGGAGGCCAACCCAGCCGTTTTGCACTGGCCTTCAAACCACAGACAGCAACGCGAGGGCAGCATTTGCAGCTCAAAATAGTCTGTGGAGGTTATTTGGGTTCAAAATTAGGGCTTTTTTTCACAGATCAGCAGGAACTGATGCCGTTTTCTACAACCCCCCTCTCAAGACTCTGGTTCTTGCCCGTATGTAAGAACCGGAGTCCAGCCATGTCCAGGCTCCCGGAGCGCACAGCAGAGGGCCTTCCCTCCCCGGCTCTCCCCAGGGACCACCCACCCCATCAGCCGCCTTCAGAAAAGGAGTTCTTCTTCTGGGGGTGTCAGAGAACACCCTCTCTGAACTCCAGTAAGAAAACCCTGTCCCAAGTGCAGGAATACAGAGGAGTCAAACCCAAGTAACTGAAACTTTCCAGGGTAAACGCTTGATTTGGGTTTGCTGCATCCACCTTCGGAGAGGCCAGAGAAAGCCATTCCCAGCAGCAGCCTGAGAGAAAGCTCCCAGCACCAACTAGACATGTATGTAGAGCTGTGTCTATATTTTTAAAGGTGTAAGGGAGCTAACCGTGACTTTCAAGTCTTTTAAGCAGTTGTTTTTAGAGCCAGTTATGGGAACGTGCATTTACATCCCAATTGAAGAAAGCAAACAAAGCCTTTGCTCACCCCCCTTCACGGTGAAACACAGACTGGGAACCTTGCCCCCCCCTTACACAGCTCACCCTCGGTGTGTTCTNCCCTTATCCCCCCCCCAGAACTACCCACTGCTAAAATAAGGTAAACTAAAACAAGCTCCAGCCCGGCCAGCCGCTTACAATGAACCCACAGCCTCTGACCTGGGGGTGAAGGGAGCAGCTTAAGATGGGAGAACATTTCTAGAACCTGCTTTTTTGGGTATCAAACACCTGATCACCTGAAGGTAAGGGAGGCAAAGGCCACCAATCAGGCTTCAGGCTTCAGCAAACTCCGTGATGTGGCTGCTCTGATAACAAACACCAATGTTTTGCCAAGGACTGAAAAGCAGCTTCTTTGCGTTTGCGAGCGACGCTGGACAACTCGAGGCAGTGGAACGGGCTCAGCTCCGCACAAGAGGTGAGGTAGGGAATTTTATTGAAAATACTTTTTTCTTTTACAAGTTCTTAGGAATCAAGTTGTTTGTTTGTTTGTGTCTCAGATCTCACACAAATGGCTGCACCTCAGAAATTCAACTATGCTAACAGGAAAGGTTCCTATTTACAGTCAGGCAAAAAGACCATCCAGAACTGCCATTTGATGCAAAGACCAGCTCACAGTGAGATACAGGACGTCGCTCCCACCGTCAGGAACAGGCTTAAGAGTCAGCAGGGAAGGATCTCACTAAGGCTACAGACCCCAGAGCTCACAAAAAAGGGAAGGTACTTTGTCTCCTTTTGTAATGGTGTTGTAGCAAGGTCTCCACCACAGCGTCACCTCACAGCGCAGGGACTGCGACTCAGAACAAGAGGGGCTGCAGTCAAAGCCAGGAGCAGAGCAGCGGTGCTGTCTCTCAGCCTTTTATTGCATTCCTTCAGCCCATCCCTCGGGTGGCTGGTCCCAGCCCCACGCCTCAGCCACGGGCACCACCACCCGGCCTGCAGTTCGCCCCGTGCGCCCGTTTCCACGCGGTGGCACCTGGTGGCGTGGCATGTCCTCTCCCTGCCTGCCTGCCACCACCACAGGGGATGTACTCTCAGACACAAACAGTTCCACGTATTTACAGTTACGCTGAAACCCAAAACCCAGGGAGTTTTAGGGACAACCTTTACAGGCAACAACAAACCAAACCACCTTTTGGATCTCAGTGCAGCACAGCAACGTTTTTCCAGACTCACAATAGGAAGTATTTCATTTGAAACAGCACCTCAGGATGAAGAGCTGGGCTCTTCTCCAGTGGACATTAGACAGGCACTCGTTACCGGCCAGACGCTTGAAGGCGGGGGTGGGACAGCGATTGCTAGATTTACAGTAGGGTGTATTGCTTAGCCAGAAGGGCCAGAGAAGGGCCAGTCCATGGTGTGATGAGTTTAACAGACTTGAAAAAGACAGAACCATAGTGCTTCCAAGAAAAAAACCCATCGAATAGATTTACTGCTCTTTCCTCTGCCCACGCTCTAGAACAGCCTCAACCCCGGTTACATTTGGTGAAAAGCAGACCCAAGAGTAGCGTGGAGATGGAAAGGAAACAGAGTATCCAAGGACAGAAACCCTTCAAGGGTGCAGAAACACCTAAGGAGCCACAGTCCCAAGGGAGACTCCAAGCGAGGCGGCAGGGGAGAGACAGCTTTGGATTCCGTGCCCGGGTCGGCTCAGCAGAAAACACCGTTGGTTCCCATTTAAATATTCCTTAAGTGTAAATAAAAAGTCTCCATCGTTCAAATAACACTTATTCAAGTAGTTCCAAGCGTTTGCATTACTGGAAACAGAGCATTACAGTCACTGATACACCTGTAGTTACATAGGCAGCAAGGAGCCAGCGGGCAGCCAGCCTTGGAAGCACAGGGAGGGACGCAACCCAAAGGGCCCCGCTGCCAGACTGACGGTCGGGGACTCCCAGGACTAGAGGAACGGAGCGCTGCGGGAACCAGGTGGTGACACAACCCAAAGGGTCCCGCTGCCAGACTGACTGACGGTCGGGGACTCCCAGAACCAGAGGAACGGAGCGCGGCAGGAACCAGGTGGTGACACAACCCAAAGGGTCCCACTGCCAGACTGACGGTCGGGGACTCCCAGGACTAGAAGAACGGAGCGTTGCAGGAACCAGGTGGTGACACAACCCAAAGGGTCCCACTGCCAGACTGACGGTCGGGGACTCCCAGGACTAGAGGAACGGAGCGCTGCAGGAACCAGGTGGCTCAGCAAGAGTCGACTTCACCTCACGTTCTCCTCCAGCTTCAGAGCAGTCGTGGAGAGCTGGCTGGTGCTGCCATGCACCGCTTGAGGTACCTCAGAGCTTATCCATAGTCTCAAATAACCCCCCAAAAGTCAGTTCACCACGATCCAGGCGAGAGAGCTGCCGCGTTGGCTTCCAGAGCACGAGAACGTTCACTCCCGGCGTCTCTTCTGGAGAGCAAACCGCCCGGGGCAGAGCCAGGGCACACACACTGCCGGGCAGATCCACTGGATGCTACTGGTTTAAACTGGGAGAAGGAGCATTTCATTTTTTTTTCAAACCCCCACAGAGCTGAAAAAACCCAGGAGGAGTCTCTTCCAATGTGGTAACTAATGACAAGTACAATGCACAGAATCAATGGTAACTGGTTTATTGGTGGGATAGAAAGTTGGGTATCAATAGTTTTATTCTCACTGACTGTGAAGACTGCCCTCACCTGTAAGAGAAACATGGCATCACACACAGGTACAGTCCTTGGCCTCCAGAGCACGGGCGTCACTGAAATGGGAACGGGAACAGCGACCCCTGTTTACTAGTAAAATAAATTATGACCTTTTTTTTTTTTTAATAAAAAAATTATTTTTTCACAAATACCCTTATGAATTGCAATTAA
>VZTM01034580.1:51413-62020 GCA_013400555.1 Jacana jacana | reverse complement strand
CCCCGCCCCGCTGTACAACCCACAGGAACTGTCCCCACTGCTCATCTACCCCCTCCAACGCTCTCCTGGCAATCCCTCCTTCCCCACCCTCACCACGGAGGGTCCCTGGCACAGCCCTGGACTGTGGAGAGGCAGGCAGTAACAGCCAGGTCACAGCACAGCGCAGGTCCCGCTCTCAGAGAGGAGAACACCCTCCCAACCCACAGCACCCCCTGTGAACCAGCCACAGCTCTCTCCCAACGCCCCGCAGCGCTGCAAGCTCCCGAGGTAAGAGATTAAAAACATCAGACAAGTTTTCTGCTCCCTCTAATCGAGAGGGACTTAAAACATTTGGTTCTGCTTTCATTAAACCTATGGCAAAGCTTTGATAGGAACAACTTCATTTTAGATACAGCCAGGAACTGCTCCCCCCCTCCTCCCTTCTCTCCCCCCCCCAACCCCCCAAGACTGCAACTGCCAGAAGTGAAAAGCTGCCACTTTGGGCTGTTACAGCCACCCAGCG
Organism: Jacana jacana; assembly: GCA_013400555.1. Taxonomy (NCBI): domain Eukaryota; kingdom Metazoa; phylum Chordata; class Aves; order Charadriiformes; family Jacanidae; genus Jacana; species Jacana jacana. The sequence continues at coordinate 61,518 of VZTM01034580.1, read as the reverse complement.
CTGACCCCTGCACTGAAACCCCAACTGCTCACTCGAGTAAGGGAACTTACTGTCACATGCATACAATGGAATAGCTGGGCACAATGCTTTTAACTGAAGATTGAATGCAGCCTTCATTGAATTCTTACTTTGACACTATCACTTGAAACCAGTGCTACCTGCAGAAAGTGCATTGTTTAATTTATGTCAAAGGGAGTATCGTTAAACTTTTACTTTAATAATAAGCTTCCCATAAAGTTTGAGAAAGACTGCAATGGCTTTTAAGATTTAAGTTTTAAACAGCATATCAGAGACGTGATTTAATTCCACTCCTAATGATCACCAAGGAGTGCAAATCAGACTGTCTTTATGCTACGCAGCCGGGCAGTGCCAGGATCTGAGAAGAGTGTGGAAGGAGGAAGGTGGCAGCATCCCCTCCTACACACAAATTCTACTAATCCATAATAATCAGAAGGTGAACTGACAATGTGACAGTGTTATACTACAATCATTTAGTTTGCAAGCTACAGTGCTAAGCGTGTGCCACATAACCGTGCAGTTCAACCTTTTCCTCTCCCTCCCATCAAAACCAGATGTAAGGCAGTGTTACCAAAAAAGAGAAATGAGACCATCACAACAAAACCAAAAGAAAATAGAGAATGGTTCAATAAGACTGAAAAGGCTTGTCTTGCTCTTCATTTTTCATCAAAGCAATGTTTAAAGAGTCTTCAATGGTTTCTATACTCTGTGAAGTTACAACATGTTTGAATTAAGGGACCGGACCAAGAAGCATCTCTACTCTCACTGAAATGCCCCTTTGGGACAAGGAAGAAAAGCAGATGCCAGAAAACTTCTGTTTAACATCAGCTTGAAAGTTGAGTAAATCAAAACACATACCTGGAAGAAAAGAATCACATCTTGAAACACACATTTTAGCCTCAATCACAAATTACTGTGCAGAATACCTTACCCACACTGCACGCAGGCTGCTACTGCCTCAACTTACTGCCAGCTGAATAACCATCATTGCCAAAACCAGCAAGACATTTCAGCTCACAGGAGGCACAACTGAAAACATCCATCCCAAACTCTTCTCTTAGGTTTAGCACAGCCCTGGTTCAGTAGAATCCATCACTAAAATCAAAGCTAATGAATTTTGATTCCTATACTTTGGTGTGTTATTTCCTTTATAGTAGTGGAAAGCGCATCTCCAAATGCAGAGCTTCTCTGTCATCACCCCCAAGTCAGAGGACTGATGACTGACGCCAGCCATTACCAACCAGTGTTATGTTCTATCAGTCAGCAGTGATTTAAAACACCCTGTCCCGCTGCCGCAGCAGCAACCACAAGGCAGGGGATTACTGAAGCAGCAATCAAGATTTTGGAACGGGACTCCTTGTCCAACACACCTTCCAAAAGACTCCTGTCTCCCAAGAAAATCCCCCAGTGGAAACCAAAATGCTTTTTACTGGGCACAGCCACACAGTTCAGCTGGTGCAACTCCAAGGTATCCGAGTCTTTTCTTCAACACCAGGTGATCCCAAGATAATTGTGAAAACACGATTGCCCAGTGGCCTGGGACCCTGACAACCTACGTAAGCATTCCCTGGAAAAAGGAGACTGCAGGTAACTCAGAAAACATTGGAAGACAGAAACTGTGCTGAAGTCCTCCTGGGCAAAAAGAAGGAGCCACAGGCTCGGACTGGAGGTGTGGTGGTGGATGCCTGTGGATCTGGAAAGGACTGGAGGAGGCCATGGTGTAGGCGTTGTGGTCTGAGCAGTCCTGGTGGCTTTACTTCCCTGAAATTAGCTAAACTTTGGGCACAGGCCTGTAAAAGCCTGTTTGGAATGTGAAGGCCACCTGTAGCAATAACAGTGCAGAATGGTGCTTAAGATCTTTCCACACCACTTAGGATACTAAGGTTTAAATTTTCCTCACCCTCTGAAAAAAGCAGATTCACTCAGATTCATCTTCTCTTCTGCCACCTTGCCTTTATCAGCCCAATTTAACCAACGGCAGCCGTGCACACAGACACTGTGGAATGGTTGAAGAATCTGACAGTGCAATTTCCACCAAAGATTAGTAAGGATGTTCAAGATACCTGATAACCTGTAGAACAGCGAGACCAATCCCAAAAATCCTTGCAATCCAGTCTTCGGTTTCAAAAGGTTGTGTAACCGACACAGAAAAAGGAATGGCTGAAGGCTTCCCAAGACAGACATGAGAATACAGATTCCTCCAAGTTCCACCAGAAGCAGGCTGGGAACGGACTGATTTTGCACCAGAACTTAAGAGGACCGTGGCACGATTCTATGGTCTTGTTGCTGGGGCACGCTGCACTGCTGATAATTCAACCAGCATTGAAGCCTGTAAGGTAGTTTGACACCAGGAACAGGTTTGGGTGATGTTTTTTCTTTTCTTTTTTTCCTTTTCTTCTCTCTTCAGCACTGGAGCATCCTTGGAATGGGCACTGAAGCTGTTGACAGGCCTTCACAGATTCACTGCCTCCAGATTCCTTAGAGGACCTGTGGGATCCTAAGGAATGATGGTCCTGTCTCCTCTTCTCAGTCTCTTGACACTGAGGAAGAACGGTGCAGAAAAGAGACTGAGCCCACACCATTTCCCTTGTCTGCTCTACTGACCAAACTGTAAAGATGGAACAATTTAATCAACTCACCAATCTTTGAAAACCAGAAGAAATAATTAGATACCTTATGCCTGAACATCACATTATGTGTCCATCCCTTACCTACATCGATCTCTGTTGTCCAATGCTACCTTCAGAAAGGCTTTCAATCTCAGAGGCGAAGAACACAACCTTTTTTAAGTTGTATGTTGAAGCAATCATGTTTATTTGCACCAATTCCCACTTACTAGTTCATCTTCAGCTTCCAGTAACCAACTCTGGTATGCCATTACGAGTCTTCTGGCAAGGGATGTGCCTGAACCTTTTGAGCATTATCAACAGAACCTGGTTTGGGTTTTTTTTCCATTTTAAGTGGGTAGCTTCCAGCTTAACACAGGTAACAGTGACAGCATAAAGCACATTACCCTGGATGCCAGACAACAAAAGTGAATGGGAGAATCAGCCACCCTCTTGGCCACTTAGGCTTAGCCAGCAAAAGGGCATCTTCTCACCCCACAGCAACTCAGTGCACAGGTGCTAAGGCAGCCCTTGTGCACCTCAGCTAACTCGGTAGCTTCTCTTTCCAACTTAACCAGTCACCCATGTTATATTCCTCCCTTCTCTCCACAAACACATCTGGAGGCTTTGACCATAACAGTCTTGGAAAAGTTAATCACCTTTAATAATAAAAAAAAAGGTATCTCTGCCTTCTGAAACAGTGCTTTTGGTCCAGGAAGACACATTACTAAAACCCTTTAACTTCTTAGTCAGTCCCTTTTAACACTGAAGGCTTAACAGTGACAAGCCTTAGATACATTCAGAAAGCTTCAGGACTTGCTATCTAAGAGTTGCACCTACTCCCGTTAAAACAACACGACTACAGGTGTCATGTTTTCATTTGTGGATTCATGTATTGTCCTGTTTTTCAGTTTTGAATCTGAGGTACTCCAGTCCTGTGCTTACAGCCTAGACCACCCTTAGGAGGGGCATGTGCTGACAAGAATTCCATCTGCACGCACACACACAGAGATGAGCACACCTACTCCAGTGAGCAGGCTTCCAGGCATCAGACATGTCACATTCACTCTGCACCAGCGCTTGAGAAACACGGTTTCTCAGCCCACACCGGAGTCTTCAGATGTCAAGATCTGGTATCATTTTAGATTGTAAGTATTTTGTCCAACTATGCTGATGGTAAATACTAGCTTTGAAGTGTCAAATTTAAAAACTAGCGTGGACCTCCAGCGTATGAATTTTGTCAGCACACAAAACATGATGGAAAGAGATGAACTGGCTTAGAGTGGTCTCTGTTCTTGACTGAAGGACAAAGTTTGTCTATCAGTGCATGTTTCTTCTCGTAAGCCCGAGTCAAATACAGATGCTAATGTGGAAATCCTGTGGCTGTCACCCCTCCTCACAGCCCCAAACCCCAGAAGTTCAGGGGCTCACACAAAACAGTGATTTCCCTCATGTCACTCACAGGGACAGTGCAAAACCAAAGCAAAACCCTACAGAGCTGCTGCTGCAGACACTGAGACATTAGGTGCAATTGGACTCAGGCACTGAGTCACAATCAAATCCAGAAAGAAAGCAAAGAATCATCATCCTATAGCAAGAATGGCAAAAAAAGAGCTACTTTCTATGTAAATGAGTTACAGCACCACTCCTACTGGGAATCAAACTGCAGACACTACACCAGGAAGCTGCTTTAGACCAAGAAAGGAGAGATGCTTTTCCTGCAGAGACCAGCTTTAATTCTAAGTGACTACAAACCAGATGGAGCTAACCCAGTGAAGTTGCACTTTGCATTTTCCACTGCAACAACAGCTAACGACTAAAGACTAACAACCATAGCCTACTTGTTACCAAACACATTTAAATTAAAGAATATAAAAATGAAAGCTTATTTAAGGTGCTTTTACAATTTATTCCTCATTCTTTCATTATCCACCTTATGAGAGGATTTTTGTTTCTTTTTTTGTTTTTAAAGCTCCAAAAGAAACCAGTTGAAGAATTAGAGTGCCAAAATTCCACAAAAATTATTAAAGAACAAAACAAGACTGTAACTAGAGTCACATTTATGAACTGCATCCAAGTTAGAGGAAATGATTGTTTAATGAAGGGTTTGGGAATTTGTGCTACCATCCAAAACAAGTAGGTACCCCCTGCTCTAGGAAAAAAGAATTAAGTATTTGCATGTGATCACTGACCTGTTGTGCTCTGTCTTAACCCCCAGCTCACTGTCTGAAAAGATGTGCTAGGCAGAAAGCATTAGCAACCAACCAACGTGCAGACTAAACTTTACTTGGGAAAACTACTCTCAAGTGAAAACAATCAGCCCAGAATGATACTAAGTAGTTGGTTATTCAGTGTTCAACCACTAATTGCTTCTGTCATTTCAGAAAACATGGAACAGAAGTGATTAAAGTGAAAGCTAATAAAGCAAGCAAAAAAATTCTGAAGGACAGAACTAAACCCCTTATCGGACTCTAAAGGTTAAGATCCAGTTTTTAGTACTTAGCTTTAATCAAACTCTTTGAATAACATAGTTGGTGAAGACTGTATTAGACAAATAACATCACCCTCAAATATTACTAGAAAGGTAAAAAAGGACTTACAGAAGCTGTTAAAAGTCACTGACCTCTCACTAATTGCGTACATTTCACAACATCTGTGTGCGGATGTTCAATGGTAATCTCAAAACCTGAAGAGTTAAGAATACATTTTAGAGCTATACATTCCCATCTGTTCAATTAAAAACCCAACCCCTTCTCCCTTCCCCGCAGCCAAGAGGCCTGCTAAGCCTTTGCACTGAAGATCAAGTAGCGCTGTTCAGCTGCCTTTTGTTCTGTACTTTTCCATACACTGGAACGGTAGATGGTATAGCCATTTCCAAATCAATGAGTAAAACATTCCTTCAGTAATCTAAGTCCTAAAAATACCTATCTCTATTAATGCTACTGTAAAGTCAGAAGAGTTTCTTATCAGAACATTCCATTTCAAATCTTGGAATTACCTGGACCATTAAATGGTTACACTATGACCTGCCACGTTCCAAGATAATAACCTTCTGCCAAATTACATCATGTTCTTCTACTGAAAGGCAAAATAGGGAAGAGCATTTGGTACAAAGCTCTTCCCAATCTCTTCAGAACACATACACAGCTAACCTAGTCTAACGTGCTACTTGATATTCCCTCAGACAAATGTAGTTACTACTTTGCAGTAAAATCTGTTGGAAGGGTACAAATTTCTACCCCATCAAACTGTCAGAAACACCTACTGTCACACGTATCGATAGGCCTCTTTCTCCAAAGCAAACACAACAGAACTGCTAATAAGAAACTACATTCACAGCTCAGAAGTTGTACACAAGACCAGTAAAATTCTAGTGTACCAACAGCACATCAAAAAATCCGGTTACTTGGGTCCCATTGCTTCTTCATGGTAAGCTGCCCACGCAGGAGACGTTTAGAAAGACATACCTAAAGTTTGAAGCATTATTGTTTCAAGTATAACCAGCTCTTGGGCTTGCTGAAGGTATGCCTGAAACAAATAAGCAAACAGGTCAAGATATAGCCAGCTATTGCCTCAAAACTGTAATCATACACTTCCTGTTTCAACACTGGTATCAGAACCACAAGTTTCTACCCAAGAAACCCAGCGGTACCCACCACCCAAGCCAGTTAGAACTGACACCTCAGAACACTTCACTGCAGTAATACTTTCTTCTACCAGTACAAGTGTCACTGCAAAGTCAGTTATACCAGTCTAAACCATCTTCCACAGGAAGATTTACTTAGTCTGGATCTCAGATGATCTATTACAGCAAAGCATTGTGGGGAAAAGGAAGGGATGCTCTGAGAAGGACAAAGGCTTGCCAGTGACAATCACCTCAAATATCTCTAGGCAGGTTGTCCATTTTACACGTACTTTAAAACGCTGAGTATCTTGGGATACTCAGTTGGCCTTTGTTTAGCCAGCTTAAGCTAGTGGCTTCAAATGCACATATATATCCATATACACACACCCCTCCATGCATGCTCCAAGAATTAGGAGCGCAACAAAGGTGCTCAAATAGGTTTACAGGTCAGCTGAGGTCCAGCAGGCTATAACTAACTCAGCCTGCCCTTCAAGCTGAACGACTCCGGTGCATTTCCACCATAATTCCTCCCGTGTTTGGTTTCAGGAAGACTCACATCAGGAGAGAAAGTGTGATCTATAAAGTTAAGTGGAAGCTGTAGGAGCTTTGGCAAGTGGAAGGAAGACAGATGTATAGCAGAGGCAGCAGCTGACAACTGGATGGCGACCTTTAAAACAGAATGTAGACACTGGAGCCCAACCAGCCACTGGCTGAGAAAGGCACACAGTGTCCTGAACTCCTCAATCCACAAACTGTCTCACTTACAGAACCACCCCTGAAACCTCTCATTTAACTTCTAGTCTCCTGCTGTACACATAGAAACCTTAAAAATAACGCAAGTTCAACATGGTGCAACCTCTGCAAGTTTCCTAACACAAATATCCAAGCCCTTAATAAGTTGTATTATAGAATCATAGAAACAGCTGGGTTGGAAGGGACCTTTCGGATCATCTAGTCCAACCATCAGCCAAACAGCAAGAAAAACACCCCTAACCCACATCCTTAAATGATGTAAAAATGAGGGTTTTTTTCTGGTTTGCAGGCAGCATTAATCCAATCAAGCAAACTGAAGTCCTCATTAGATGAAGTGCCATGTGATTATCTTTAGAACCATTACTTCCACCTACATCACTCTTTGTATCCAGCTGTGGCTCTTGAGGATGAAGACAGGCATGTGCTACTTTAATAACATGTTCAAGTTTCCGTGGTTGTTCTTCTACTTTTGCAGCCAAAAACAATGCCGTAGGAGATATTATCTGAAGAAGAAAAACATACACTTATTTTAACTTTTTACAAGTAGGACTTGAATTTTTATGGAGTCTAAGCTGCTAATTAGAAAAACTTTAAGAAGTCAGATTTGTTTGGGGGCTCTTTTTTTTTTTTGCTATTGTTTTTTGTTTTTAATCAGTTCTGAAATCTTGCAAGGCAGCAAAAATAAAATAAAATATTTTATTTTATAACTGATGTAATCCCCTCAGCAGCACAGGGAAGGAGTAGCATAAATGCTAAATTACATTTGTGAGTAAGATGTCTGAGGTCAAACTAATTCTAGTTCAACTTAAAAAGAAGATATTTGGTTCAGAAGATTGAGTCATACTAGAACAGGCTGTTTCAAGTTAAATATACTTTGTGAGAAAGTTCATCCCATTTCTTGCCCAGCAGAGAGCTATGGCAGCATGTTTTCAGTAAAAGTCAAACCAGCTCTGCTAGCATTTGGTTCTCCTAAAAAGCAAGAAACTTTGCAGAGAAGTTTAAGGAAAATAGCTTGTTATCTAAATATAGGTCGTATAAGTAAAAGCTTACTCTTAGAAACTTCACTGTACACACTGCAGCAAACAAAGCACAAGGATTTACAGCAGTTACACGAAATGTCAGTAAAGACCAGGTTACATTGAAAGATAAAATTTTTTATAAAACCCTAGGTGTCATAAGCTGGCAGCAAAGCACCCGCTCACAGTTCAGCATCACCCAGGAGTTAGCTACAAAGGAGAGTTTTGCTGCCTAGTTGTCAGCTGGAATTACAGATGTGCCCCTACACAAAACACGGTTAACTATAAATGACTTAGAAGAATCAGGGCCCTCTTTCTATGCAAAAGTTGCCCAAGTTAAACAGGGATGAAAATGACAGTAGAAATNNNATGAAAATGACAGTAGAAATCTTCCTGTAGACATGAGCAGATTAAATTGGTTCAGATGAAGCCAATATAAAGCATTTGTTCAGAGACTGAAGTAGCTGCTGCTTGAGTACGTAATCCATGCTCGGTGGCAGCAGAGCAGGTATTGGATTTCTCATTCAATGCTCAAGTAGAGCTAGACCCAACGAACTGAACAGCAGCTCCGTTGCCCAACTCAAGCCGGGTTTGGGTTTCCTTTTTATCAGCAAGCAGCCCTTTGTTATGTCAAAATGAAACGTTTGGTATAAAAAGTTGCAATATATGAAAAACTGCAACCAACTAATTAGAATGGAACACTGAAGTCATCACCCATTACATTTCAGGAGCTTCAAAGTAGTACTTTTGCCCCCTTCAATCACTTTGAAATGGTCCACTTGGATCTTCAAGTAAAACTGGCAGTTTTTTCTTAAAGTAAAAGTTGGCAGACTTGAGGAAAAGCGACACCCTGGGAAGGTGATACCCTTTGGTGAATAGAAACGTACCATGAAGAAATCTAGTAATCTAACAAAACCCAAACCACCCAAAACAAGTCACAGGGAGCAAATTCTTCTACAGTGGAGACAAAAGAACTACTTTCTTTTTAAAAGCTTGGAACTTAAGCTTTTGTAAATGACTGAAATAAAAACCTGAAGTCAGGCCATGTTACACTGTCATTTACAACTTCTGATGATTTTTGAGAAATTCCTACTCATAATGCTTGAAGTAATCATTTGAAATTCCAGAATAAATTCTCATTGCTAGGGACATGTTACTTGAAATATGTCTCACTTAAGCTGGGAGATAAATTTTTAAACACTAAACATGAAGGAAAGACTTCCTAGAGTCCAGAAAGCTGGAGGAGCAACAGCTTTGAAGTGCCAGAAGACATACAGTAGCACACACAGGTATGACCCAACATACACGTGCTGTATACAGGTATTTTATAGCACAGACAATCTCTGCTCCATCCCAGAAATGCAGGAAGCCAGGCAAGTATTTCTCTTCTACAGTTGTTTCATCCATATAACCCCCAGGGTAGCCTCTTCCCAGGGTGCTTCAACAATTTAGGGCAGGCAGAAGTGAAGAAGGTGTGAGGCTCACATCCTCTAGACCAGGGCCAGCCCAAGAGGAAGCACTACATTCTCAGACCAAATCCTGAGCTTTCGGGTCAGGAAGCCAGAGAAACATGGGTGACAGACGAAAGACAATTGGGAATGCTGAAGAATCAACAGAGTTATGAAGAAAGATTTAACAAGACCTTGGCCAGAAAGGAGGAGGTTTTAACAAGGACACCAACTGCCTCCATTNAAGACATCCTAAAACAAGGTCTCTCTCCAAACAGCTTGTGGGTAGTTAGACACAGAATTCTCACAATTTACCATTCTGAAAAAAATCACCTTCCAACAATTACCCTGGCTGACAATATTTACATTTCACACAAACGGTCTTCTAACCAAGTCACCAATAACGGCACAATTAAGCCATCAGGAAATTCTCACTCACTGTTATTCTATGTTTGACTGCACTGAAGCTTTACTTCATTCCAAAAAAGCCTTCATCAGGCTGACTTCAGGGTATTTTCTAATCTACTGAAACAGATCGGTTCCAGCCAAGACATCTCCACACAGTTCCTGATCTCCAAGACCTTGCATAAAACACAGTTCTGGGGACTGATAAAATGGCATTTCACAGAATCACAGAAT
>VZTM01034580.1:649-50511 GCA_013400555.1 Jacana jacana | reverse complement strand
AGTTGTTTCATCCATATAACCCCCAGGGTAGCCTCTTCCCAGGGTGCTTCAACAATTTAGGGCAGGCAGAAGTGAAGAAGGTGTGAGGCTCACATCCTCTAGACCAGGGCCAGCCCAAGAGGAAGCACTACATTCTCAGACCAAATCCTGAGCTTTCGGGTCAGGAAGCCAGAGAAACATGGGTGACAGACGAAAGACAATTGGGAATGCTGAAGAATCAACAGAGTTATGAAGAAAGATTTAACAAGACCTTGGCCAGAAAGGAGGAGGTTTTAACAAGGACACCAACTGCCTCCATTTTTACTCAGGAAAGAGGATATGATGAGGTAGACCAGGATGGACTGAAAACTAAAGCTCAACAGAGTGAAGTCACTGAGGAAGGAAATTTAAGTCAGGAGGCAACTGGAATGAGAAACAGAATGGATGATGGGAAGAAGCTTTAATAGGAAGTAAATCGAAGATTCTTTCCACTCCAGGATCACACAGTGTCCCCTTTTTTTTTTGTTTGTTAAATTTAAGATAAACCAAGCAGAGGGTAAACTGAAGAACAAAAGCAACTGCACTGTGAGCAATGAACTGCTGCTCCCTCCNATTGGAAGGGACCTTGAAAGATCTATGTACACCCCACTCATCAATTTCCTTAGAAAAAGACATGTTGGCTTCTGGCCAAAGAACTTCAGATCTTTGTCTTGGTTCTAATTCCCAATATAGAGTAGGTCAGTATTGTTGTTTCCTTTGGTATTTGTTCAGGCAAATAGACATCCTAATAAAGTTTCAGCTTGGCATGCAAACAAGTCTCCAGTGAAGACGACATGCCCTGCTAAGGATAAAACTGGCAAAGTTACTCAAATGCTCTCATTCATTTCCAAGTCTCAAAAATGACAGAAAAAGCAAAGTAGAACAAAAAGGCAAAATTAAAGACATAGACTAGACACAGCTGTGAGCTCCCTATATATAAACATCTTCATCTAACATAAGACAAATGAAATAATTTTAAGGCGTTATCTGCCATGCACCCAAAATAGTCTTTAAGATTTTGAGAAGTATCTTCAGAAGAACACACATGATCTGTGAAATTAAACCCCATTTTTGTACCAGCTGAGAATCTCAGAAACTAAGTCCCACTGAACTAGAAAGGCCAAGGCCCTTACCACAACAGTCTGAGAGCGTTATACAGCAAGATTTATTCGTAAATGTGGTACAAGCCCTTTTTCACTTAAAAAGTACAAGACATTGTAAAACTAGTGTTGCTACACCAAAGGCATTTGGAATAATCAGAGGCTCCATCTGCAGCATGCACAGTTTGCTGAGAACCCCCTCTCCCTTTTTGATGCCAGTATTAGTATGGTTTTAGACTTGATACAAATTACCTTAAGATGTCATAGAATCATAGAATCATTTAGGTTGGAAGAGACCCCTGGGATCATCAGGTCCAACCATCAGCCCTACTCTACAAGTTCTCCCCTACACCAGATCCCTCAACACCACATCTAATCTACTCTTAAACACAGTCAGGGATGGGGACTCCAATGTCAAGTGGTTCCAGTCTATGACAGTGGTTTTTCAAATGTGAACAAAGAGTTACAGGGTTTGGTTTTTTTCCTTATTGTAACCAGGAGCTCACTGGAGCATAAAACCAGCAAATATATTAAATTGCAAGATTAAAACCAGAACTGAAGTGCCCAAACCAGCCTGACTAAAAATTGTTGCATACTATGAAAGTTTTAAGAACTTTGCACAATTGCAAAGTCAGCTATTTAACACTGAAATCTAGGCAGAGCACAAGGGACAGGAAGGGAGGATAGAGGATGGGAAAGAAAACAACCTCTCCATCCAACTCGCCTACCTCTTCCCTACTTTTGGGGAAAAAAACCCTCTTGCAGCCTTCTTTAGGCACTTAAACTAAGTTCCACCACCTGTCACACACAAGAATAAAAACCCTTGACATCAAGTATATTTTCAGCTGGTTGTCTGTATTGCACATGGCATTTCTAAGGATTTTAAAATACAGAGACCATTTGGATCCCTTACCTCTCATTTCCAGCATACCAAGGATTTTTCCCCCTTCTCTGTTCTTCAAATCAGTATACTGAAGAATAAGCCTCTAAGAGAGGCATTTGCTAGATAATAACAAACACACCAAGTACTAGAGAAATGCTACTTCCAGAAAATGTTTAATTTTCCAGGTCTTTTAAAGTGTAACAGCCAGGTTAGTATTTCCTATAAAAAGCCAGGAACTTCCTCTCCACCCTGGTTTCAGCACCGACTAACTTTACACCCAGCAAATCAAAGTTACTATGTCCTGGTCAGCAGTAACACAGAAAGAATAACTTGTATGACTGCTGCGGAGGTTCACAGTAGTTCCTGAAATGTCATTTGCATAATTAGGGAAAATTAATAGTCAGGGCATGCAATTCTGATTACCAGAATAGGTAAAGCAAATTTCCTCCCCATTACTGGAGCACAGCAACCTTGCAAGCTCTTAACCTGCTTCAACTGCAACCCCAAAACTTCAATACAGTTGTCTTTGCACCTGAATGTATGTACTTGGCAGATAATCCGTAGCAATTCACAAGTGACTTCCTAAACCCAGGGATATTCGGTCATTAAAGCAGTGTGACACATCCAGAATGGACCAAGATAACATTAACTAGTATATGCCACACCTGTAGCTCTACAGATTGAAGGTGTTGTTGGGAATTCTGTTCCCTATTCACAGCTGACCCAAATTCTTGAAAGCCTGTAAAATCCTTTAGCAAAAAGTCCATTGAAGAACACAAGAATGAGGACAACAGCTGTTTGGTAAAGGAGCTTCCAGCAGACCTGTTTACTAACAACCAAGTGCATGGGACTGGTATGCAAGACATCCATAGGTATTTACACAGCCCAGCAGTTATACAGGATGATAACCATGCAAGTGTTTATTACTTGACTAAAAACATTAACCTACTATTAAAACAATAAAACAAAGGTTACATTTTTTCAGCTGGAGATCATAAGCCATTCTGACTAATGGCCACCTAATTTTCTAGCCCCAGCCTTTGGATTCCCTCTTGCCACGGATAAGCATCGCTCCACGCACACAACAAAGAAACAGGAGAGATGTTCTCTATACACTGTAGACAATTCTAGCTAGGTCTTAGCTTCAACACTGCCACTACCTTACTACTTAATTTCCAAGGGTTAGTTTCTTGCAGTGGATGAATAGTTACATGTTTTAGCTTGCCAAGTACTGGGAGATTTGATATTAAGTATTTATTACAGTCCTCAGCTTTTGCTTACCCTACAGAAAACCTGCCAGATGGTTTGGGAGTATTTTAAAAGTGACTCATGTTCACTTTGAGACCACCCTCTTTACCCTATGGGAAAATAAGTAAGAAAATGCATTTGCCCACCAGTACACACCCAAAGGTGCTGCCTGGCCTTACGCTCCTTATGAACTACAGAAAGCAATTCAGCAGGAGTCAGCATTACTGACTGCTCACTTGCAGTGCACTCGCCTTTAACTTTTATGTGAACACTATTACCTGAGAATCAGTTTCACAATACACTTTGCCCCTTCCGAAATAGCTGCAGTTTCCAGGGCATTCAGCCCATGTGCAGCTTACTCGTGAATTTTAAGATTGATAAATATGGTTTAAGGCAAAGTTTTCATAACAGGGGCACTATATAGACAAATACTCCTGTGCTTCCGGCTCCAAGTGACCGGCGTTTTCCAGTGTCTGGTGACAACCTGAACACAGCAGCTAAAGCTTCTTCTACCTAAATCTATCCCAGATGACCAGGTGACAGTATAAACAGTAATCAGGCTGGTGATGTAGATAACACCAACCCCAGCTACAGCAGCTCTGCGCAGAGTGACCTCTCCATTCCAAGCAGCCCTGCCAAGTTTATCAAGTCTGGAAACCATCCATGCTCACAGAAAACTCTGGATGCCTCACCAGCTCCTCTTCCACTGGCTACAGGTTACTGCTACGTGGGCAGCTATGGGGAGGGGAGAAAGATCACAGAATGGTAGGGGTTGGAAGGGACCTTTGGAGATCATCTAGTCCAACCCCCCCCGCCAAAGCAGGGTCACCCAGAGCATGCTGGACAGAAACACACCCAGGTGGGTTTTGAATGTCTCCAGAGATGGAGACTCCACACCCTCTCTGGGCAGCCTCTTCCAGGCTGCTCTTCAAAGTAAAGAAGTTTTTTTCCTCACGTTGAGATGGAACTTCCCGTGTTCCAGCTTGTGTCCACTGCCCCTTGTCCTGTCAGCGGGTACTGCTGAGAAGGGCCTGATCCTACCCTCTTGACAGCCACCCTTTAGATATTGATAAGCATTGATGAGATCCTCTCTCAGTCTCCTCCAGGCTGAACAGATCCAGGTCTCTCAGCCTTTCCTTGTAACAGAGGCGCTCCACTCCCTTGATCGTCTTTGTAGCCCTCCACTGGCCTCTGCCCAGCAGTTCCCTGACCTTCTTAAGCTGAGGGGGCTCAGAACAGGACACAGATAGAACAACTGTTTTACTGCCTTCACTTGATATATTACAGAAACACTTTCAAAGAGTATAATTCACCACAAAACCCGCTGGAACTTGATTCTCACGTGTGCTATTTGTGCTCTATAATAGTTTTAGGGCAGTATATTTCGATTTATATGTATATCCATTCAATACACAGCTCTCTATCACTACACAAACAAAACCTCCATGATCTCTTTTTTTTTTTCCAGTTAGAGTGTTTCAGGCTTATGCACACTTAGGTCACTTTGTGCTGAAACACTTTGCTTTTATTACATGAAGAGCTATAACACCACAGCTTTGGTAACAACCTTGGAACAATCATGGAATCAAGTTTGAATTTACTTCAGGTTTTGCACAAAAATAACTAAACACACTTCTGACACGTACCTACAAACTAATATGTAATTCCTGCTGAATAAACACCAAAGAAGATGTCCATTTGCTCCACCAGCACTGATAAACAAATTCATGCCTGGGAAAAGAGAGGGCTAACACATGTGAACCTGCCCAAATTTCAGACAGTGCAAGGTTTGCAAGACTGTGCCCCTTGGTAGACCAAAGTCTGCTCTAATATCTGTCACACTCTCAATCTGCTTTTTATCATGAAAAGCCAAGATCTGAGAAAAATCACCCCACCAATGAGTAACACAGCACCACCATTATTAACTGGTCCTGCAAAGCTGGTATAAAATATTGATGCACAGTACTTTTTTTCTTCAATCACAAAAATACCCTAGAATGTTACTGGGTTTTTTTGAACTATTGCATCGAATACTTGACACAAAGAATTACAATTTTCAGACTGGGATCTCCAGTTCCACACCTATTGAGAAATGCCTGAGTTACAGACAGCAGTTTTACAGAATTCAGCTCCTTGTAACATATTCAGTGCTCGGATTCAGCGCAGCAGAATTGTTCATTAGTTGAAACAAGAGTGCCAGCACTTTCTCATCAAAGATTTTCCTTGTCTAATATGGCTTACCATCAAGCTGCATAAGACAGAACATGATAAATCAATTTACACTGTCTTTAAAGATACATAATCCATATGGATACATGCATAACCATACTATAATTGTCAGACACACCAGGCTAGCACCACCACTGACTTCATTAACGAAAACGTGTGCTCCTACACATCAGCCTTTCAAACTGCAGCACAGAGCTGGCACCAGCCAGATTCCAAACATCCAAAGGCATTCAAAACATCTACAGGCGTTTTTCACACATCTGAAATGTGCCTGCTGATGGGGCCTGCTTTCTTTTTTTAAATTTATTTCAAAGACAGAAGATAAAAATCTAATTGCCACTAGCTAAAAAGAATTCAAAGTTGAAAAGAAGTATCGTTATGGCTTCTAAACCACCGGTAAGAAGCTAGAATTCCTGTAAAACAGACCAAAATTTACGATCCAGCAAAGGAATATAACACAATCCAGTCAGACTGCCAAAATTACGAGCATATTATTACTCCATATAAACCCCATACTTACATTTCGATTAAATTTTGTGAAGGAATGATGCATGTAAAACCTGTGCATGTAAACAATTGCTGTATTTATCGTAAGCTGAGATCTGGGAGAAGAATTAATTAAGGAAAGGCCGCGTATGCAGGAAAAAAACCACCCCAACCTGCTTGCAAGAACCCAAAGGGACACACAGTCTTCCAGCGGGGGAGTTGAGGTTTTTAGTCTTTCGCTGATTTATACGACAATAAATAAATAAACGGGTAAGGAGGAGATGCCTTTTTCAAGGAAAACGGGTCTGTAAGCAACTGGGATTAGTTTAAAAGTGTCTAAACCCACAGTTAGGGATACAAAGGCGGCTAGAGGTAGGGTGGCCCCAGGTCTCCGACCTAGCCAAGGCTAGGTCGGAGACCTGGGGCCACCCTACCTCTAGCCGCCTTTGTATCCCTAACTGTGGGTTTAGACACTTTTAAACTAATCCCAGTTGCTTACAGACCCGTTTTCCTTGAAAAAGGCATCTCCTCCTTACCCGTTTATTTATTTATTGTCGTATAAATCAGCGAAAGACTAAAAACCTCAACTCCCCCGCTGGAAGNAGTCCGGCGGCCGCGCAGCAAGAGCGGCCGCCCGAGGTGGGGAGAAGGGTCACGTGGTCCGCTGCCGGCGGCCATAGTAGGAAGTGAGCGGCCACGCCTCAGAAAATTAGCATTAAAATTACGGAAGTGACGTCTACCGCCGCTCTCCTCTTCATTGGCTGGCTGCAGGGCGCTGATTGGCTGGGGGTGGTGCGGAGTCGATAAGTCCCTCCCGTGGCGCGCGGGAAGGAGGCTGTTGGTGCGCGGGGGGCGGCGGTTGTCTGAGGTGATGGCGGCGGCCCCTCGGGCGGGGTGACTAAACGTTAGGGGAGACTCCTTCCAGCAGCGGCGGGGAGCGGAACGGAAGAGCACGTCTCCATCCCGGCCTCCTGCCGGAGTGGGAGCTGTAGGGCAGCGGCCGCCTCCCTCGCAGGGTTGCGCCGGTTCCAGTCGGGTCTCCCCAGGCTGAGGGGCGGTCGGTTGGGAACGCTGGCGGGGAAATGGCCTCTTCGGGCCAGAGCGGGGCTGAGGCTGTGACCCTGCCCAAGTGTTCCAGAGCAGTGTTTGCACGACTCTGCCCTGAGCCAGGCAGTAACGCCTGCCACACTCGCAATCTGTTCATTTCTTCATGAAAACCCAACGTGTTTCGCTGGATTGTAAACTGTGGTCTGTTCACAGGCATTCTAGCTTCTTCCCAGGGGGTGAGAAGCAATGAGGCTGCTGCTTTCTAACTCTGAATTATTTTAAGCAGTGGCAGTTACATCTTATTTTCTGCCATCGAAATAACAAAACAAAACAAACCCCCTGAACCCAGGCACTGTCAGCAAACGCATTTCAGATGTGGGAAGAAGGCCTGTAGGTGTTTGGGATCTGGCTGGTGCCAGCTCTGTGCTGTGCTTTGAGGGGCTGATGTGTAGGAGCACATGTGTTTGTTGATGCAGTCAGTGGTGGTGCTAGCCTGCTGTGTCTGACAATTACAGCGCAGTTGTGCCTCTTAACCATATGGATTATGTATCTGCTCTTAGAAAACAGCGTTTCAAGCAATTAGGTTACTTCAAAGGATCCTGTGTGTTGCCTCACAGGCGGCGCAGGGTGGCACAAACAAGGTGGCAGAAGCTGCTGGAGGGGCGGGAGAGGATAACTTAAAATTGCCTCTCTGACTCTTGTAGATTTGAAATAGCTTGCACAGGGGCACCAGGATAAAAGAAAATCTGTCTCGTGGGCTAAAATGTTTGGAAATCCCAACTGTACAGAGAAAAGAGCTGGGAACAGACAGGAGAGGGTGGAAAGGTCGTTAATGTATGTGAAGTGTCAGTAATCATTCTGCGAGAGAATGGGAGGACTGGGAGAGGCGTGCTGGGCCCGTGAGTCTGCTCCTGGTACTGGGAGTAGCAAATGTCCAGGCAAAGCGTTTCTCTCTTAAGTGGCAGGAACACTTAAGAATCCCACAGCAATTCCTGCATCGCTGGTGTACGACATCTATGATAATCACACCTATATAAGCAATAATTACCTTCTACAGGTAGTATTCCTCAGGAATTTGGTGCCAAAAAGGCAGAACTAAAGCTGCCCAGTGATAACCCGGTGTCCTTCCAGATTAATCTCCAGTACATAGAGAAGATGCATGTGCTCACCCTGAGCAGGAACCTGTCCAAACCTCCCCCACTTCAGCTACCTCTAAGAATTAAGGTCACTTTATGGACTTTTTGCCCATTCTTGTTTCACCCTGAAATAAGAACATGCTACCAAATGTTACGTTTATATGGCTATCGTTAAGCCTCCAACTTGTTCCCAGGTGAACCCAGGTGCCCAGGTAGCACCACAGCCTGCATGGGAAAGTGCTGGAATGAAACATCCTGTCTCTTACTGCACTGGGGTGAAGAGATGCAGCCTTCGGTCTTCCCTTCAGGAAAACACAGAGTTTACCTAAATTTCCTTACAAATCAAGCAGAGTCTACTCAGCAACTCCATTTACATCTATCTAATCACCTGCCATAATGCAGCTTGGAGCTAGCTCTCCCGGGGCACTCAGATACAGAGGACAGGGAAAACGTAAGTGCTTTATATATTCAGTTACTGATTTTCAGCAGTAGCTCAAGATTACTGCCTTCAGATCTTAAAAGGTAGCCAAAGGAATTTGTCTTAAAGTTTTGATCATCATGGGTCAAAAAAGTGAGAGCTCCAGGCGTTCTTCTCACAGTCACACACCCCTAGCACTCTATGGTGGTTTTACTCACCTCAAATTATGTTCCAGCTAGTTCTTTCACAACTTCAGCGCAGGTTTTCTACAAGCAGTTGTAATTCTCTAGCTGGACCCAGCAGAACACGCATGAAACACACAGCCATAACGCAGCACGGACAGCCACGCGTGACCCGCCCCACCTTCCCACCTGCAAATCACCTCCAAGAGTTTGCATGTGCAGAGGAAATTTAACTGCAAAGATTGCTGCTGTCACTGGGAGCTGAGCTTTGCCTTCCCATTTTTGTGCCTTTAGGAATCTTAAAAGTGCAATGTTTTACCTTATTTTTTAAATCAATGAGTAACACGCATGGAGTTTGGGTCTTCAACTCACTTTTTCTTTTATTCCTTCAGTAATTGGTGGAAGATTATTAAGAATGTTCTCGGCTGCCTGTAATTAGAATTTTACATTAGCTTTGTTAATGAAAAAAAAAAGGAAGCTGTAGGGAAGATTACATGTCCCTGACTTAAAAATCTTAACACGTTGAGAGTAAGTAGAATATCCTTAAATAATGACAGTGCATAATGAATACGATTTATGCAGGGTATGCACATTCATTAACTGCCATGCAGAGTGCTGCAATCACCCATTCAGTCACAGGTTAAGGTCATTAAATATTGCTCTTGCTATTGGAGAGGTTCCAGACCTTGGTCCCCAAAGCCATAACATTCCATTCTCACTATCTTCACAAGTTTCATTCATAAAAAATTAAAGAATTAATCCAATTGAAATGCATTGGAAGAATCACAATATATTTTCTTCTTAAATCCTATTAAACATCTGTGAAAATCAAATAATCTTAAGGAAAAGAATGTTTTATGAGAAAGCTGTTGCCTTTCTTCTACTTTGAAATTTAATTAAAACAATCTGGTTGAAAAATCATACATGTAAGTAGCTCAATGTTTGCATGCAGGTATCTAACTAAAAAAGGTCTATAAAAGTCTTGTGAACCTGAGGACAACAGGTATTGATAAAGCTATTTTACCTCTTTTCCTCCTTCATGAGAACCTGATATTCCCAGGGCCTAAACCTGTGAGCTGCTGTCTACTGCAGCTTCTGATCTTCTGATGTCCAGCAGTCTTTTATTTATGGAATGCATTTGGAGAAGCTGTATAGTCAAGATCCAAATGCAATAGCTTGGAAATATAATTAACCTGCACAAACCACATCTTGTTTCCTTTTTTTTTTTTTTTGTCACTGTAAAGCAGGACAAAGCCTTCGTTGTAGTTCAACAGAGGCTGGTATCAGCAGTAACTGCTGATGTTCAACTTCCTTCAGGTTCAGTCTGTGACATAAGGACAGCTATATCTACAAATTCTGCCTAATGCTGTTCTTTTCCTGGAGTGTTCTAGGACTAAAGAGAAGACTGGTGGTGGCACACGTGGCCAGCAAACATTCCCAGGAGAATGGAGACTGCAAGTGCTCGTCTGTTTTTCTGACTGGTATAAAATCCTCTCGGGAGGAGGATGCCTGTGCACTCGCCGGATAACCAAGAACCCCCATTTCAGCCAAGGGTCTATAGAGTGAGCCATCTTCCCATTCCTATGGTGGGACTCAAACCAGACAGGGCGTTCACATTTCAACATTTAAAGTATCCAACCTCATTTGTAGGAAGTATTTTTTAAGGAACAGAACATTAAGCCATTTTGTTGCTAAACATTGGTATTTTGACAGTGCCCCACAAGGTATCACCCACACAGATACGTTATTTCTGCACCTACAACCACATTATTCAAATTGGTGCTGATAAGTTGCCAGTGATGTAGGAGGCAGCTGGAGTACCAGTCCCCACAGCTATCTTTTCCATCCAGTCACAGCATTTCCAAGGTGTCAGTGCTGAGCTGGTGTCGTACACTGCAATGCCAAATGCTGCCTTTTATCAGACACCAACAACATTCTCTTTAAATTCTTTTTTAAAGTTCTTCTAAATTCTGTTATGACTGAAATGCAATGGATTCAATGCATAATTGTCTCAGTTCTTTCTTCCTGGGAATCGAATCCCAATAATGTGACACTGATTATCATTCAGAGATTCTTACTACAGGGGCAAAAGATTAAATCTTTTCTTTTTTTTATGAAAGCAGGGATTTCAGAACTGGTTAAGGACACCCTAAATCCTCAAGTGCACAGAAATACCTGTGCATATTTCTTTACAGTACCCTTGCCTTTGTTTTGGAAATAACAGTAGACCGTGATACACATGTCAAATTTATTTTCCATCTGTATAATTACACAATATACAAATAGAAGTTTCCCTGAGCGTTCAGCGCTGTTCACGAAGTTTGGTCTCTTTAGTATCACCATAATTATTCAAATTTTTTTCTGCTAAGACCCAAAAACTCCAGAGCATTTCCAGCCTTGAGTTTATCCTGTAAAAACAAAACACATATATGTTTGTGTGCACTTAACTCCTATTTTACTCAACTGCTTTTACTTATGCTTTAAAATGAACCGCCACAAGGAGACTAAAGGGCCTCTATCAGTCTTTGCAGAAATCAATGTCCTACACTGATTTTTCAGTGGTTTATCTCAGGTCTAAAACTACAGGCTTAAAAAGAAGGGGGAAAACTCCCAAATGTAAAGATCATACCTTCAGTTTACTGTCAAAATCTTCCATGGAATCAATCAATTTTCCAGGTTCCAGTTCCCCAAGTGGAAAAGGGTAATCTGTCCCCAAAATAACTTTGTCCTGGTAATAAAAACCCACATGTTGTACATTTTGTAGTAATATTAAACAATGTAGTTGCATGTGCTTTCTAGAATTTCTAATAAGGCACAGGAAATTGCATGTATTGGGCTGAATAATTACAAAAGTGAGCGTGAAGATAACCTTTGGGTTCTAACTTTTATAAGGGAAACGACAAAGCTTGAAAAGTATGGCTCCAGTTTATTGGGTGAATTTAAGTTTGAAAAAATACAGATTATTTATTGCTTTTGTGGCCTCTCACTGAAGTTCAGGATATTTTTATTCTGATACACAGAGAGTTCAAAATGCAAATCTCAGGCCCCTGGGAATGAGTGGATATTGCTGGGGTGAACACGCCACCAGTGGTAATTTCCTCCCCAGGTTGGTTTTCTGTACTGTGGTGCTGCTCTGAGATGGAGCAGACAGGCAGCTATTGTCTCCTACGCCACTCACACTGCTTCTGGAAGTCGTTTGCCTAAAATGCAATGATTAATCTTGGTTAAGTGTTGCTGTAATTAAGTGGCCAAGAAAGGGTACACAGAACTCTTCCTTCTGTTTCTTGACTTACTTTTTGGTTCTTTTTCACGTTCACTGTGTGCTCTGCACTGCTGTGTGCAGTCCAAAATGAGAATGAGAGGTTTTGACACAATTCTTTAATCATCTCATTAAGTTTTCTACCAAACTCAGAACAGATGCTTGAGTTTGAATTCCTGAATTTGAAATTCTTGACTAGGCACACTCACAGAGGCACACAAAACCTTAAAATTAAATATATGTGAGAAGAACAGGTAATAAAAAATACAAAGCAATCAAAATTGTCTTCTGTGTGATACCTGAAAAGCTGTAATAATTGCAATGTGATACTACTTAAAGCATGGTACAGTGTAGAATTACCACACTTGAATAAAAAGACTAATTTAGTTTAGTTTAATTTAATTTAATTAGCTAACAAAGCCAAAATCTCATTTATAAAATTTCATGGTTTTGAAGTCAGTAATTTTTAAAGAACGTGACTGTCTTTAAGCGGGGACTGGATCTTAGCTGTGTGCTTGAAATGTGAGTGAGATAATGTGATTTGTTTCTGAAGGTGAGTCAGTGAAAAGAAAATTCAATAAAAACCTGTATGCATCATTCCTATTATCAGAGATGAAAAAAAAACCAGGCAAATCCTCAATAGGTCCACACTGTTATTGGTTCATTTTCAAACTGCAGTGATATTTCCCCACTTATCTACCTCGGAGATTGCCTACCACCAACTCTCTTGATTTTATCAAAAGTCTATTTTCCTTTAAGCTTCATCTCCTGGAGACGTGAATACTTGAAAACCACAGTTTTCATTAAAAATATATGTTTTTAGATGTCTCAGGAATTTGAAGTCAAGCTCATGAATTTGGGGCACTCGTTATAATATTTGAACACCACTACCAATGCTGATATAGGAGGAAGAAAACATAATTCAGTTATTTTAGGAAATTATTCCTTTTTCTTATTTGTCAATGCTTTTTTTTTTTAAAAAAAATATTTTTTCACCTCCAGTAGATGTCACTCGAGAGTCTCGGAAAGCACCTACAGAAACCATACAAGAAATCCAAACAGAGGATACACATTCTATTGTTCTGCCCTGTACTGCTGTGTTATAGTTAATTATAGAACCCTTGCTATAAGATTAAAATTTATACCCTCTGTCTACTAAATCAAGTTCTGATGTAGATTAAAAAACCTATATTTGGATGTATGTTTAAGCAGCTAAATACATTCCTTTGTTTATAATATTTGATCGAATACCAAGATATTTTCTTCAGATACAAAAACCAAACATATGCCCTGCAAAAAACCCCACCCAGCCAACCAATAAACATACAGGTTTATATAAGAAAAAGGATTTCTAAGTAAAGGAGAAGGAAACCCAGTATTTGCCCAGCTGTTTATTGGTCAAGGTTAAACAAGCCAAGATTGTACAGTGGTTTACATCTCCCATATAGCAAAGCAGAAAGAAATCCCATGTCCTCATTGGATTTATGTATATGTATATATTTTATTTCAATTGCATTTTTCTTTTCCTAAATGTAAAGTGTTTCGTGGCTAATTGTGATCTAATTCATCCATCAGCAGCAACATGGATGTAGAGCTGTAAATGAATAAGAAAAATTTAGAAGCATCGTTGTTGCTCTGCTGCTAGTGATAGTAGTGATTCATTTATACTCTCTGAGCTTCAGTTTTGTACCCATTGTTAAAATGGGGATTGCGAGACCTGTCTTTAGCAACCAGCCTCGGAGGAATCCTGGGAAGTCTCTGCAGATAAGCAATATTCCCAGCATAACAGAAGCATTAATACATTATTCTGAAGTATATCAACAGTCAATTTTCCCTAGAGGACTTTTAGTTCAATACCTTAATTAGTGCATCTCTCATTTTTAAAAGGTACATACAGCTAATGATTAACCTCTGTGGACCCTTCTGCCCAGCAGAACTTTGGCAGTAGCAGGGACCTGAATCTTAAGATGAATCTCAAAGAGCATCAAGCATGAGTTTGTCCTCTTATATTAGCGAGAAACTGTACTTGCCTTGAATCTCACTTTCTTTCCTACTCTCAGGATACGTCTCAACAGAAGGCCAGGTTGCTATAGCCAGTTTAGCTCCAGCTTCTGGCCAGACAATGTTCTACCTTTGGGTGATGGCTCCTGAGGAATCACCATGGGGAAGCTTCTGCAGAGATATATCAAATCATTTCATCTCCTGTCAACTCAGTTCTCCACTTTTAGAGCCAGTATCATCAGGAATTTTGTGTTTATTTATATTCACTTCAAGCTGCCTCATTGTGGGGGGAGCGAAGGACTGCAGCAATTTTGCAGTCTTACAAAATTCTCTCCCAGAAATACATACATTTGCTTCCTTTAACTGGGGCAGGCTCCAGTGAACCTGCCCCCAAAACTAAGCAGAGATGAAGTTTAATGTACATGACTCATCACAGCTGTCACTGGGTTTTAACATTCATAAGCCCAAAGCCAACACTTTATATTCTGGTGCCAGGTAACGGCTGTTCCCCAAGGCCCAGCAGCCACAGCTTTACATGCACCGGTGCCCTTCCAGCACAGCTCCTGGCTGTGCTCTAGAGACCTGTCCTACTTCAAACCTTCAGCTCCTGCAGTGATGGTGTCATCCTCAAGGCCTGGCCACGCTGGTTTTAGCCCAGCATTTATTCATCTGATATGTGTTATTCTGCCAACACATGGCTGCTCTGGAAACCCTGAGATCTTTGGCTTTTTGTTTGTTTGTTTTTAAGCATTTGACACTTGGAATGGTATCGTGTAAGAATAGCAACTTTCATCAGAAAAAAAGAGGGAACTTTCTTAATCTTCGTGGTTATAAAAGTAAAGCTTGAAAATGTGAAATGACTGTTGTTTTCAAGGTTAAGATGCCTTAGGCAATGAAAAAGGAAAAAATACACTTTTTCAGGTTCTCTGGAGTGTTAAAAGCATTTAAGTTTTTGGGATCTGACTCATGACTTTGCAGCGCTGGGGTTCCATCTCACGTCACATTGCTTGAACTCAGAACACTCAGAGAAGAATTAAAGAAGACAGCAACATCCCAAGTAGCACAGTGGCCAAACTTACTGTGGTAAGAAACTTAATTTCAGAAGTCTGTTGACAAAATAAATGAGACACCTACTCAGGCTACTGCTGAGTGACTTCTAAGATTATCAAATTGGAATCACAACCTCTCTATCTCTCCTCAAACAACTAAATTTGAGTTGCAAAGACTGATAGTGGTTAGGGACCAGAGCCTACGTGTTGCTTCTTGGTAAGAAACGTAGAGAAGTTACAGCTTAAGTGTAGTGTGAAGAGAGCAGCTTTCCCACAACAGCCACAGCTCAGAGAGCCTTAAGAAGCAAAACTAACTCATTACTCAGAAGCAGAACTGCTCCAAGACTCACCTTCTATACAAGTTAAAACAAACAAAAAAGAGTTAGGTTCATCAGCAAAGTATTATGCATCTTGTACGTTCTCTCCTGCTTTGCTCTTGACATCTGCAGTACAGCTTAGCAGAATCAGAGCAGAAAAAGAATCTGTGGGTCTCAGCCACGCTGACTCACGCAGCTTCTAGTGCACCAAGGTCTCTCCATCAGTGGCAGAACACGTCTTCCAACATTTTAAAATGGAAAAAGAAGAAACAAGCAAATGATCTTGTCTCCTTGGCATTAAAAAAAAAGGAATGTGACTACCTAAACGTGGCAATTTTAAGTTCAAGAGTTCACTCATCCCTCTATACTATAACTGCACATGGGTATACACCGAGGATGAACATGGTCTGGATTTGGGGAGAGTTCTCAGAAAAGGAGGTAACTGATGGCAAGCGCTGCTGAACTGTTACTTCATAAGCCTTTGGGTGCCTTGTAAAATGGAAGTGTGCATCCAGAAAAAATTTTAAATCTAATGTAAAAACTACTTAGAGCCACTGTTAGATTCAATGAGATTCACTGGTTGGGTTCAAGCTACAGTTAGACTCGAAACGGTAAGGCATGGTGAAAGTGTGGGCTGTTGACTGTGATATATTTACTATTTAGATGTTGGTAACAGAAATTAACAGAAATCAATATTGGGCTGGAGTTCTGGTATTTTGTTAATAATCCATCTGGTGCCTAAAACTTCATCCCTGGCAGAGAGATCTCTCCATCAGCGTTCACCAGGTCTAGCACTGCCAAAAGCCCAATGCTATAGGATTTCTATATGTATGGAAAGAACTTAACAAATGCCAGCTGAGTTAATACCCACTGGTGGTGTAAAAGCTTTCCAACACTAACAGCTTATTAGCAGATCTTTTGACAAGTAAAGTCACCTGCATTTTATCTTATTTGTTTCTAATGGAACTAGGCTGCATGACAGTTTCTTTGCATATTTGATGGGGCTCCTGCTATAAATCTATTTTTGGTTCATGGTGGATTTAAGAAGGTGGTATTGTTTCTCCTCTCCTTAGAGCTGTAGTGTCATCGTACATGTACACACACACAAAAACTGGCTATAGCATTGTTTCAAGATGGAGTTGTGCTGTCACATTGTTGATTTTTTCATGAATCTTCAAATACAAAGTTTTCCTAAAAGGCACAAGTACCGTAGGGGAGCTGCAGGCAGAACTCCAGCCCCAAAGCTACAGATCTCCTGTGCAGCACAGACTGAAAGCCCATGGATTTCAAAGGGTTGAGACCCAGGCTCAGAGTACCACAATAAAAAAACCCCAATAGTTTATTCTGCATTATTCTTTTTGGCTGGCCCAGGCAAGTCACTTTTGCACCCATTCTAGTACAGATTTATTGCAGCACCCTGTTCAGACTGTTAGAGATGAAAATGTGAAATCATCAGTATCTTTTCTGTAGAGAGAAACAGAACATTTGTCTTAGCTGTCTTTAGGAGCTTCTGTCACACAAGAGGCCCTGATGACAGACCAGCCCCATAAGTGAGAAAGTACCATGTAAGCCTATAAACTAACGCACGGGAACCGGGAATGCAGTCGCTGAGGGAAGGCAGTCAGTGCCAGAGCTTGCGTTTCTGTTTTTGAACTCCACGAGGTCCAGAGATCAAGACCCAAATACAGGTCTCCTGCTGATTTGTAGTGATCCAGTGGAAGCTGGCACAAGTCATGCCATCTTCAAGCCCTTCCTGAACATTTACTAAGGAATTATTTGAATGTTTTTGCATTTTGGTCTCCATGCTGTACCCGATTTAAACAGGCTGCTAAACTGTAAAGATTTCTTTACTCTCTACTCTAACAAAATATTTTTGCAAGTCCATGATCACAGAATCTTCATAGTTGGGAAGGACCTCTGAGATCACCGAGTCCAACCATACACACACAAACCCCCTACAATCTCAGCCACCAGAGCATGCCCTCAAGTGCCACATCTACATGTTTCTTAAATACCTCCAGGGTTGGTGACTCCACCACCTCCCTGGGCAGGTTGTTCCAGTGCCTGACCACTCTGTCAGTAAAGTCATATCTAATCTAAACATCCCCTGCTGCAATTTCAGACCATTTCCTCTGGTCCCGTTGTTACTCACTTGGGAGAAAAGGCCAGCACCCACCTCTCTACAACCTCCTTTCAGGTAGTTGTAGAGGGCAATGAGGTCTCTCCTCAGCCTCCTCTTCTCTAAACTAACCATGCCTAGTTCCCTCAGCCTCTCTTCGTATGACTTGTTCTCTAGACTCCTCACCAGCATGGTAGCTCTCCTCTGGATACACTGCAGCCCTTCCATGTCCTTGTAGTGAGGGGCCCAGAACTGAGCACAGCACTCAAGGTGAGGCCTCACCAGTGCCGAGTACAGAGGCACCATCACTTCCCTCCTCCTGCTGGCCATGCTACTCCTGATAAAGGCCAGGATGCTGTTGACCTTCTTGGCCACCTGGGCACACTGCTGGCTTACGTTAAGCTGGCTGTCCACCAGCACCCACAGGTTCTTTTCTGCTGGGCAGGCAGCTTTCCAGCCACTCTTCCCTAAGCCTGTAGCATTGCATGGGGTTTAATGTTTAATGATGTATAATATTCTCTCCAGGATCAAACCAAACCAAACCAAAACCAAACCAAACCAAAACCAAAACCAAAACCAAAACCAAACACAAAACCAAACCAAACCAAAACCAAAACATTAACCTTTTTCTGCCTATAATTCCCCAAGTGGAAATACAGTTTGGTTTCTTCAAGTACACACTTAAGTCTGAAAATTAAGCCATTTGAAAACAAGGTTCCAAATGAATGAAGCAGTCTTTGCTTGCACTCCCATCCTGAACAGCCTTACACAAGGAGGTAGCCTCACTGAACTGAGGTTCACAGGGCATAATTTGCTGGATTAAAACCACCATTTCAATACCCCCACATAGTAGCAACATTATCAACATGGCAGAAGCACATCAGTTCACATTAGCTCAGATTATTTCACTGGGTGAATCTGCTGTCTTCTTTCTGCTTTCTTCTGCTCCTTTTGCTAGTTCATGGAGAAGTAAATGAAGAACGACTCACCTGGTTCTGGAAGCATTGAAACTCACCTCTCCTATTACTCCTGTCAGCAGCCTTAGTGCACCACGATCGTGGACAAGAGAGTCTGTGTAAAATGAACCAAGGTATTTTCTTGGATCCACCTTATTATCCATCGCACACAGATCAGGGCGCACGTTGAATCCATGGGAGATTCGCCCCACCGTGTATGGAAAAGCTCCACCTAAAAGAAGAAATTTTTAGTAACAGAAGCTGTAAATGTGCAGGAGTGAAAAACCAGCCACATTATCAATAGACATCCCTAAGTTTTACTGTCAGCTATTTAGGAAGAAATTGCTCTGCACAAGCAAATTTTTGCTCCTTCCCCTTCATTAGCTTTTCTCTGCTTTCCCCACTTCTTCACTACCACCCTCCTGCTGCTTCCTTGGCCCTTTCCCTAAACTATCCCTGCCTCCTTGTTTCCCTTAAAGGCTGTTGTAACAGTTCAAACACTGGCTGAAACAGGTTAGAGAGTGTTCATACCAGCAGCTGATCTGGCAGCTGATCTTCTTTGGGGTAAACAGTGCTGAGGTGATGGGAGAGTTGGAGTGGTACCCCCATTAGCTGACACACCAGCAGACAGGAAATAAGGAGCAGGTGCCTCTTGTGGTATATTACTTACCTCCATGTGCAAAGCAAACTTTCAGCTTAGGAAATTTTTCAAAAATTCCTCCCATAATCATGGAGCAAATGGCTATGGTTGTTTCTGTTGGCATGCCTGAGAACAAAAAGAGCTTTATTGCATGAGAGTTTCATTTTTTATTTTCCCATTTGAGTTTTAAATGGTATCTTCATTTTCATCAATTACCCTTGAGCCTACTGAAAATACAGTAGTCACAGAGCAGCTGCCAAGGGTTAAGCATTATTCCTGTTAGAGGGGCACTAGGTTGAACATTAATTAACTGAAATGAGGACATGGGACTGGAAGCTATGATCTTCTGAATTCTTAGCTCTACATCACTGGGACAGCTGACAGGTAGATTTGGCATGTCCTGAATTGTGCAGTACAGGCTTGATTCCTCAGCTATCTGAGCTCAAAGATAAGTCTAGATTATGCCAGGTTCTCTTCTCACTTGTCTTTCTGGCTTTTTTTTGTGTGGAAAATGGGGCAGAGATGTTGGTGGATATTCCAGCACAGATTTGGGGGTTAGTTATGACATGGTGCCAGTTTCTGCAGTTTAGAAATAACCTACCTCTCTTTTTGCCTCAGGGTAACTTGGATAGTCAGTGTTAGGAACATGACAGCAATTTAGGTTCCTACTTCAGGCCTCAGTTTCTGAGCACACCTAACATTTAGGATATCATGCCATTTAGGCACCTAACTTCAGACATCCAGCTTGAAATTAGGAACTCCCTTCCACTCATCTATGGGGGAACCAATACCTATCCAGCTCAAAAGGTTGTCTTTCATTATTGTTTTACCACATATTCAGGTGTGTTGGACTTTATAGTTGGACTTGATCCTGAGGGGCTTTTCCACCCTAAATGATTCTATGATTCTATGCAAAGTCTTATTAGGCTTCGTAGGAAAACATTTTAATTGTACTTTTTGAAGGAAATATTGTAATTTTCATCTCTTTTAAAATCTGTATTGTTGAGCCTGCTCTGATTAAAACTAATTGATACTGTTTTAAGATAATGCACTGGTGATTGGGGCACTAAGATTTTCTAGTGTATATTGCAGAATGTATATGGCATGTGTGTCATGTATCCACCTCGACTGGAAGCAGTGGAAAACTGTGCAAAACAGACTAAGTGATGGTGGAATCAGGTCCAAGCATTTCTAGGTAGCAGTATAACCTACCTCCTGTTGTTCAATGTTCTTCTGATTTCCCTAGTAGATGAGGAAAAAAACAAAAACCAGATCGTTCCCTACATCTACAGGGAGCTTTCAAAGTATGTGTTGTTTCAGTTATAGTTGATGTGAACTTAGATTTATTTCCTCTGACCAACCTATTTCTAGGAAATAATCCAAGAAATTCTAGGAAGTACTGTTTGGGTTTGCCTACTCCTTCATTATTTTTGAGGACCTCATTTCAGAGATTTTTCCTTAGTCATCTCCTCCTTGTATTTAGGACAAAAGAGAATACTGATTTCTGGTGCTAGTCTAAATAGTTTTAATTATAGGTATTTAAAAGTTAGACAAACTAAACAAGCTTAAAAGCAAAGGACTGCTGAATTGGAGTTGATTGTAGTACTTGATTTAAAATAAAAAGAATTATAGAAAAACCATGTAATTTTCCTCTGTACCTAGAACCTTTGTAACAATCTTCTGGGCATAATTCAGTGACAGCTCATTAATTTAGATTTGGCAAAGTAAGTATACACTCGCCTATTAGCCAGGGAAACCAGTATTTTGACATCCTTCCATCTATCTGCATGTCCCAGGGATGCACAAAGAGGCAGCAATTTAATTTTTCAGCAGCCTGAAGCAAAATGAAAAAAATATTTTTAGTTATCCTACTCAATCAAACTAATAATAGCAATCATCACACCAAATGCCCAATCCTACTAATATCAATCGTACCAAAATGCATCTTAATTCTTAGCCATGCTTTAAAGATTACCTGCAAAATTGTACTGAGCATTAGTACAAGTAACAAAAATAGGCCCAAAAGTAAGAACTATAAGCAATGGTTGGTTATATTTACTTCTCTGGGTTATACCATGATGTCCTCACTCAATTTTAAAGTTGTTTTTGAGAGTATGGTATTAGGAACACTGATGATAATAAGTTTTCAGGAAGCCAAGTGTTCCTCAGATTAATTCTGGGACTTTCCAAACCTAGACAAAGTGAGAAGGGACCTCCCTAAACCTAGGCAATAGTACTTAGTGACATGGTTTGGTGATGTTTTTTTTAGTCAGAGTTAGGCTGATGGTTGCACTAGATGATCTTAAAGGTCCCTTCCAACCTAGACAATTTTCTGATTTATGATAATGTGGTACAAATTGTTTTAGCTGTTTTTGTCAGCCATGCTGCCGTATAAAACTCAGTGCAAACTAGCATTCTTTTGGTTTCATTACACATAGAGGGATGAATTCCCATAATGTTTTATAGGACCATTTTAGGATGGTTTTGCAGAGTTGTTCCAGCTGTGTTCAGGTACAGTCATTGCTGTTGCACTACGTTTGTCCCCTTTGACCCTCTGGTTGGGTTAAAAACCACATTCTTAATGCACCCAGAGAGTTGGGAATCTAGCTGTATTCTGCTCAATAATCCATCTCCACTCACCTATATTGCTTTTTCACAAACTACTGACATCTTTGGAACAAGAGAATAATATAGGATGCTGCTTATGACAGAGCAATTTAACTATGTGCTTAAATTTAAATATACAGTCATCAGAGTCATTCATGTGCTTAACCAGTATGTAACAGCTTCAATTTGTCAGATGTGTTTCTGGACCTCCCCTTGTTGCTAAGGAGATTATCACACAGTTGAAAAATTTGGGTTTATTTACCCATACATGCATAAATAAAGCTGCAACTTTTGGATTGTAGGGACTAATTGCCATCTACATTTGTAAAGTAAAAATAGCAATTCAATAGCTTGGTAGATAGATATAGTTCATTACCAAACATGGCTTAATTTCACAACCTTTACTATCCAGGCATGTTTCCAAAATTGATAAAGGTTACTTCCTACATGTGTTGAACATAAGCTGAAGAATGTAGAGTACTGAGAGAGAGATCACAGTATGATGATGAAGGGACTGGAGCACCTCTCCTATAAGGAAAAGCTGAGAGAGCTGGGATGGTTTGGAAGAGAAGAAGAGGAAGAGGAGGTGAGGCGGGGATCTCATCAATGTGTATGAATACCTGAAGGGAAGATGTAAAGAATCTGGAGTCAGTCTCCTTTGACGGTGCCCTGTGCCAGGACCAGAGGCAATGGGCACAGAGTGAAGCACTGGAAGTTCCCTCTGAACATCAGGAAACACTTTTATTACTACGAGAGTGTGACTGGGCACTGGCACAGGTTGCCCAGAGAGGTTGTGGAATTCCTATCCTTGGAGATAATCAAAAGCCCTCTGTGCATGGTCCAGAGCACCTGGATACCCAGCTGTAGGTGGCCCTGCTTGAGCAGAGGGTTGGACCAGATGACCTCCAGAGGTCCCATCCAACCTCAGTCATCCTGCAATTCTGTGAATGCACATCTCCAAGAGTGGGAGTTGATAACTGACTGTATGTCGCCATAAAAAACCCCACCCTCCAGATGCTGCACTAACAGAATTCCTGAATAAATCGAGCATTCTAAAAAATAACCTCTGTGGATGAGTATCAAGCTGACAGCTATAATAACCTGTGAAACACAGAATGCACATTAACTAAACCCTGTAACTTAGACAAATGACCATCCTCATCTGGACCTCGGGCTATTTAAGTAATGCAGCCATATTCATTTTAGAATCAATACATTCAGTTTGGAACTTTTGGTCCCACTTGCATAATTTTGGATGGTTCTTCCACTCTATCGGTATCTCTGAATATCTCAGGGAGTTGTATCAGTTGTCTCAATAGGACTGGATACAGTAACTTGATCCCAAAAGCAAGCAGCGCTTTATTTGATACTTCACTAATCCTCACAAACCAAGAAGACAACTCTACTCTAAGAACTCATATCATATGAAAGAGTTTGTTATTCATGATTCTAAAATACGTTTCAGAATGTTTTATATTTTACTACTGTCATTATATCCTATACAATTATAATCTAGAACTAATTATCATATATAATTAAAGCTTTGATCACTAAGCAGATTAGAAGGCCTAATTGTTTTAAGGTACCTATAAATGTAGTTGATGATTGAGTATGTGCCAAGATATTTTAAATCAGAATTCCCTATCATAGAATTCCCCCAAATAAGGAAAGAAACCTTTACTCACAGCGTAAATATCGTACAGTTCTGGTGCATTCAGGTCCCATTCATTGACATGAGATCCTATTTGTACTCCAGGAAATCCAAGTTCAGTCACGCAGCGATGCATTTCCTTTACAGCCAGGTCTGGAGCTTGCAAAGGTAACGTACCCAAGCCAACAAACCTCTTGGGGTACTTTTTTACTGTAGCAGCTAAGTCATTATTTAACATCTGGGCTAGATCTAAAGTATCCTGAGGTTTGGCCTGGTAAGATATTAAGCAGAACAGTATATTAAAATATAGTTCTCAAATGTTATCACCTTTGGAAGATATTGGATAAATGTCACAGCAAAAAATTCAGGAAGAAAGTTTGAACCCAAAATTGACTTTACAATTCTGAATGGCTGCAAACCAGCAGCTAAATTCTGTCTCATTTCAAAACCTATGGGTGCAGTTCTTGTCTTGAACAGTTTATCTGCTGTTGCCTTTGCTGCTCAGGATGAGCGTAATAAAGCCCAAGTTGCTGAATCTCTTAAATGTCTGGTCTTTTGTATAATCCAGCCTCTGCTTTTGTTTACCCCAATGCAAAAACCTCAGCATATCATTTTTAAACGTAGCAATGAATATTTACTCTTCTATGATTGGAGCTGAAGAGATAAAACCAAGAAATGTGAGATGCTGGAGCATGAGAATTCTGCAGAGATAAGTTGAGCAAACCTCTCTAACATTTAGAAGGAGGTAACAGTCATAATTCTAATAAGGGAACTGCAACATCCATACAATGTTTCCTGTTTATCCCTAATACATATTTAATGGAAAATATTCCCATAAATGTAAGAATAAAATGTTAAAGATACGTGACCCAGCAAGAAATTGTGAAGATCAGTGGTACTACTTAAAGGTACCACTATGTTATGGATTTAACACACTGGTTTGAATGTAGCATATCTCTTTCCATACAGCAGCTTGACTAGTACACGTAGCTAAAGAGTCAAACTGGGATTTATTTAGAAGAGCATTTTGCTATGATTTTTCTTAGACTGTTTTTATTTCTTTGATGCACCACCATGCAGGGAGCATAATAAAATTTTGAATTTAAGATTCAAAGCATTCTAGGTCAAGGAGTCCAATGCCACATTTAAAAGAAAGTGGGACAAGACCATGAATAAATCTTTTACTTCTTTTCTGATGAGAAAATACCCATTGATGTCTTGCTTTTAGAGAATCTGAACATATATAACTATGCTCAAGTTGTTCAATATGTCTACATGCGAATCACGGACTCGTGCTGTGTAGATGCTCTCTCTGTTTCCAGCTCCCCTACTAAGTTCTCCAGAAGAAATTGTGTTGTCTCCACTCTTTCTTACTGGGTGTACCATGGAGTGGACCTTTGCCAGGACACCCGCCCTGCTGGCTCTTTGGACACCTGGACTGTGTTTCTGTCGTTTGTTTTTCACAGCAGAAGTTTCCCATTTACCTCAGAGCTCTACTCACTACTTCAATCACGTAATTTACAGGAGGATGCATTTATTTTTTAAACATTTTGTAGCATATGAATTAGAAAATAATGCTAGTAGGAACCTACCCAGTAGCTGAACATAACAGGGACCGTGGAAAGGACTTGGACTGTGACCCCTGGGTAAGAAAAAGCAGTTATTAATCTTGCCTCTTTTCTTGGTAAAATTTTAAAAATGACAATTTTGGTTTGAAAGGTAGAAGGTAAAAGCTGTAATGGTAAGAGAGACTGATTTAACAGTGAAATGGATGGAATCTTCTCTTCTGCTAACCACGGGTCATGGTAATGCATCTTGCAGTGTATCAGTTTATTAGGATTGGAATGTTTTTGCTAAGTAGAAAGAAAAATAACATTTTCCTACTCATACTAGATTACTTTGTGAAACTAAGCATTTTGATTTTAGAAGTATTTGGTATGCATGCATACAATTAATTAAAATAGCAATTTAATGTTACTCTCACACAAATGAATGAGACATTAAACCAAAAGAATACAGTAGCTTAAGTTTACTTTGGGGTCATGTTTTTCATATATATTTAATAATTAAATATGTAAATTAGCTCAAAGATAAACAATGTGTTTCCCAAAGCCCCTTGTGTAAGGTTTCATTCATCCTGGGTCTGGACTACTGAGGTTATAAATACGAGAAATCCTGTCTGTATTTAGAAATAACTTTGATGTTAGCAATAAAGAGAATTAAGTCTCTGTTGTTTTGCTTCTGTTCGTAGGCAACTCCATACCCCAAGATTGTGTGTGACAGCCTACAGGAGTGAAGGCAACAAACCTAGCATATTAGCAACAGAAGAAACAATAAACAATAATTAGGACTTCAGTAAATAGTTACATGCAAAACTTCTGTTTTTTAAATTTTACATCTGATTATAGTATTTAGGTACATATTTGGTTGTGCTTTAGAAAATGTAACTTTTTTGTTAGTAACACCACCTGTAATGCAAAAGATTGCATATAAAACTCTTAAGAGATTTTTTCTAAGTCAATGACCTTGCCAAAGCGCTCAAAAGTTTAACAAAATTATGCATTCTCCTTCTCAATGTCTTAAGTAGAAAACACAGAGGGGAAGCTGACTTTCTTTTACAAGACTCGATCATTGTTATATGCAGCAGTGTTAAGGATTAGGTCCCCAAAATTGCATGGATACCTAAGTACCGGCTAAGTCATAGCATCCACTAATTGCTACAGGACGCTTCGTTAGTATGTCTGAGAACATTCACCGTGTTTTACACAATAAGCATTGCATCTGGCTCCAATCTCATTTCATGCTTCTGAGAAAACTTATCATGAACCTTAGGGGAGGATTTCCAAGCTGAACATTTCTAGACACTAACTTTAGGAAGAAGAAGAATCAGCACAGAAAAACCTCTACTTTGTGCCCTCTTCAGTGGGTTTTTCAAAGGAGGAAATGCTAAGAAAAAGCAGTTAGGATTAACTGAAACGTTTTCTTCAACAAAATGGTACTGACATGTCACAGAACTGTGATGTTAATTATCTTTACAGTTTGTTTTATTGATTTATGTTGATAGCTTGTTTTACTGAGTGTAAGAAGACAAAGGCTCGTTGTACCAAATAGACATGGGACATATGCCTATGAGAACTAGTTTAGTCTCTTTGGTACATTGGCAACCATTTCTTCTTTCTGGCAAGTCTTCTTGGGCATTGTACAAAGAAAGCCTTTTAGCAACTAAGGTGTAAGTTATCTCTCTGAGGTAACAGTGTTCTTCATAGTATGTATCTATGTTTTAGATCTGTGCTAAACACAGTGTTGGTAACACCAGGATGTTTTTGCTATTGTTGAGTAGGGTTAACACAGTCAAGGCCTTTTCTGCTCCTCACACCACCCTGACAGCAAGCAGCTGCGGGGGAGGGGGCACAAGAAGTTGGGAGGGGACACAGCTGGGACAGCTGACCCTAGCTGATGCTCAGCTGATGCTGTGGGAAGAAGGAGGAAGAGGGGGGACACATTTGGAGTTATGGTGACTTGTTTTTCCAAGCAACCTTTACACATGATGGATCCCTGCTTTCCTGGAGATGGCTTAACACCTGCCTGCCGAGGGGAGGTTGTGAATGAATTCCTGTTTTGCTTTGCTTGCATCCCACCCACCAGGAAGGGGAGCAAGAAAGTAGCTGTGTGGCCCTTAGTTCCCCACTGGGACTAAACCACGACATATCTTATAGTGGCTGATACTAGTTTTGTTCAGCTGGGAGACTCCCTGCATCTTTGTTCCAAAATTTTGCCATATTTGGAGGTTAAATTCTTGGGTGCAATCAGTCACAGCCCGTGTTACAGAAAATGGTCTAAGTAGCTACAGCTTTGTAAACTGAAGAAGAGTAAATGTGGCCCATAGTCTTTATCAATAGAAAAACAGTAAGAATGAAAAACACCAAGACCTTTTTGGTTTTCTTACACCTAATTGGCTGGTGCCTGTATCTCTGGAGTGCTGTAATAAAAGGGGACATTTTCATGGCACAAGTCACCAGATGGTGCTGTAACACACAGTTTGGGATTTTTATTTCTTTTAACCAAGCCAGCACTGTTTAGTTTGTGGAGAAATGTTGTGGTGTTGCTTTGAGGATACCTTTCCTTTTCTGGAGAGCTGTTGCAAAAATTGGAAAGAATTCTTCCTGTGTCTTCCCTTTGCTTACAGCAAATAGACGGAGCAGAATTGTTTTATAGAAACTTGCCATTAGTGTTGGGGGAAATATCCGAAAGGGAGAGATGCCCAAAGGCTATTTATCATCTGCAGTGTGGTTGAACAATGTGGAAATCCCCCAAATCCCTGAGCTGACTCAGAGAATGGTGACAGTCTAGTCAAGGCAGCATATTTCAGAAGGGTTGCAATGACATTCCAGTATTCCCATTAATAATCCAATGGTTGGAGTTTGAAATACTGCTCCTCCAGGGTAAAAATGATGTAGCTGAAAGTTACATAAGTTGTGTTTACATAAATTGCCTGCCAGCCCTTGAGTTCCTAAATTGGCCTGTGTTACAGTAAACCTCCATAAGGAGAATGACCCAAAGAATCTCCTGACAGAGTATCCAATGAGAGAAGGAAACAATAATCATAATGACACTACTTACAAAATACCCACTCTTTGTAATAATTCAGATGTTTAGTGAAGAAGATGCTCAAGTTGTGTCTATTGTGTCTATTGAGAAACTGAAGCAGGGAATTATTCACGCCTCAATCTAAGAAAAAAATAATCTTTACTAATATTTCCCTCACAAAAGTAATTTGGAATTACAGTGATAATAAGAACTAACAAAAATGATTGATCAGACTAAAAGTCTCCCATCTCACAAGCCTTATTGAGTGGCATGTAAGCAACTTGTTGGAAAACAAATTTGCAAATTTGGCATCTGGCTAAGTTTCTTTTTAATTCAGAAAAACTCTTTTCTAAGAAAGTAATTGCACCACTTCTTCAGGCTCAGAGTCCTCTAGCAAAAATACAGAATGAAGATGCAACATCTAAACAGGAGAAAACATTAGAAAAGGAAACAAACATTCAAAAAATCCTATGAGTAAACAGGATCTTTTTAACATTTGGAAGAAAAATGGAAGGGCTTCATCTTTTACGTAAACCACTTTTATACCTGGAATGCATGGGTGACAGTCAGCCATCCTTCCTGATACCAGCTGTATTAGCACACTGTATTAACAACCCCACCAAAATCAGGGAGTCCACATGGGGAATAAATTGCTACTGAAAAGGAGGTAAGTCATGGGAACACGTCCTCTTTGAGTCTGAATATAAAGCATATGCATTTTCACTGTCTTCCAACAGATTTAAACTAATAAATCAGTATGCTAACCCTTTTAGCTTTGATATTGTTACTGAGCACTTTCAGATGCACTAACAGAGACGTTGCTCTTATTCTAAATAAGACCCAATAATTTCAGTTCCTTTATGGAGGTACCTGATAGATCCATCTCTTTAATCCGTACTTCTGGATCCCAGCAGTTCTCTTGAATAACTCTAAAAACCTTTCCATCCTTCATCATCTTTGCCTGTCCCTGTGAAATGACATTTTTATATATTATAAATGTGACAAAGTAGTCCATGCTAATTTATAGTCGCTGGAGTATATTGTGCTCCCTACAGAAATTCAGTGACAGGACTTCTTTTCTTTTATTTCTATTCACTGGATATTTTTAATCAAAAACTCTTTTAAAGCAGTAATTAATAGAACAGTCGTTTACAGTACAGGTTTAATTCTTCAAAATTAAAATTTCCCCTTTCTTTTGCAATGACTATCACACTACATTTGTTTGGAAAAGATACCAGGTACCTTAACCCAAGTTTATCCTCAAACCAAATTTTGACCTCAAAACAATGCTCTAATTAAATCTGCACTGAATTTTCCCTTTGGGTACAAGTGTGTTCTTCTAAAGTCAATAGCATCACAATGATGATTAACTCTGTTAATTTCAGTCCAGTTGGCTCCTTTCACCAGTGATACTGAGAGAAAAGCAGAGCTATTATGATGTCTTCAGATTACATTTTCTCCTTGGGAACAAAAAAAAAATTATTGAAGATTTTGGGAAAAAAACCCCACCAAACAAAACCTAAATGTAGCATAAACCCATTACCTGAATTAGTGTAAAAAAAATCCCTATATGCCACCAATTCCCAAACTTACAAAGTTAAATATATTAGCAAGGTCATGAAATTTAACACTGTTCCTTTAACCTTTGTAAAATTGAGTTTTGGTTGATTTGTGTCCTAGTTTGTCCAGAGAGGTTGGGAGGCAAGAGCATCATCACTATTAGCAAAGTGCATTGTCTGTTACAGTTGCAAGTATCCACATGCTTCTGTGGACTTGTAAAGAGAGACAAAAGAGTCTTTCTGTTGGCTTATGCTTGCACAAGTTGATGAGATACAAATCAGCAATTCTTGCAAGGCCTGAGGATTTCTTGGTTGCCTGAAGCTACTCTAGGGATAAATGGAAATGGAGGCAAGTCAGATGATCCACATGACGCTGTGTTTTTGGGAGGGGTAAGGTCAGCCATGCAGCAGCTGTGTGGGACAGGGAACACACTGCATTTCCAGTTGGAAATTGAAAACTGCATGAGAAAACACAGCAGCTATTCCTGCATCCTCACTGTAAACAGAAGCTAAGTGTAGGGCAGTTCTTCTGACCCTTCTGGAAAAGAAATTCTCTCTCTCCAAAGGCCACTTTATTTTTCCTCATAAAATTTATTTATTTAAGATCCTGTCTAGTTTTCTGTTAAGTGAGAATATTCCCTGTAAGTATGCTAAAACAGAAACAGCTAATAAAATTGCACTACTACTCACAGAGCTGGGTTTCTGTCCCCTCCTGAGATGTCAGGCTGTTCTTAACCTTGAATTTGTTATTAACTTCATACATCATTCACAAATATACTGCCTTAATGAATATTTTAAAGCTCTCTTCAACAAATCTAACTGTGCTGCCTTGGCAAGCTGTCCAGTTACTTGTTAGCTATATCAGAGGTTGTGAAAATCACTTGAAATATTACAGTTAGTAATAACAACTACATAGTCCTGATCCCCTGGTAAAATACTTCAGGTTCTTGTAAAATTGATTTTCCAACCTGACAGAAAGGTTTACTCCAGCCATACATTCCCATACATTAAAAAAGTATCAGTGCACTGCTGCAGATTGCCTAATAAACAGAAAAACACTCGACGTGAGAGTAAAGCAAAAGATAGAGTAGAGCTAAGCATTGCATCCCATACTGGATTGCCACTGGGAGAATTTCGGTGAGCACAGGCGACTTTAAAGTCTTTCCTCAGACACAGCTAAGGCGTAGTAGCAGACCTGCTCAGATGTATTTTCCTCTGCTAAAACTGAACACTCAGATGGATTGTAATTTTACTAGCCCCTTTGACAGTGCTCATACCTAAATGCAGAGAAATAGTTGTTCTCTGAATGCTGTAACAGAGTTTGCAATACAGGAAACGTTTCCAGTGAGCCAAGTGCTGCTCTCACTGAAGAACGAGTTGGACATTTTGCTATTGTCATTTGCATTAACTGGCTCTTTGAGAACACGCTGCGGGTCAAGGCTAAGGCCCCATCATTGTCTGTTGGCAACAACAAATTTGATCATGCAGGAAAGCAAAACACGGCCATTTGAATAGATTCCTGCTCGTGTACGTAAGGATGGAAAGATCTGGTCCAGCAACACGGTGACTGGAAAATGAGTCATACTGCTATGGGCTCTAGACACTGCCTCTGTCCTGCGCCTGAGAGCTTTAAAATGGGAAATTACTCAGACCCCTTCAGTGGGAAACAATTCTCAGAGGTTTTTTGCAGTATTAAGAATGAAACAAGGANTCCTATCCTATCCTATCCTATCCTATCCTATCCTATCCTATCCTATCCTATCCTAAACATTATCTAATATTTAAGGCTTTAATTCATTTTTGTGGAAATGAAGAGAGACATATGAAAGAATTAAGTCCAGCAGGCTGATTGAGTTCAGTGAGCTAAATTTAAAATTATCCCATCGCTGAACTATTCAATCACATCCCAAATTTTTTAATGCTCTTATCTAAAGATAAAATGCAACATGTTGATCTTGCTTTTAGAAGTTTTACATTGTTGTGTCACTGTGAATGTCACTGAAATAACTGCTGATTTCCTCTACCCTGAGTGAGATCAGAATCAAGCCTTTAAGGAACCAGTTCTGTCCCCATCAGGGTAAATTCATGTATTCTGCTAACCGCAGTACCAGCAGGATGGATTCTGAATGCAGACAGACCATTAGCATAGACTCACAGCACCTGGAGACACGTTGTTCCAGTTCTCCTAACGTAGCTCAGAAGTGCCTTTGTAAAGTTAGTAGAGTGGACAGGGAAAAAAAAGGTGAAGTGAAATTGGGCCCAGTTTGCCTTTTACTTGCCAATAAACCTCTGGCTCCTACTTTGCTACATAATGGTCCCCAAACCTTTAGGCAAACCTTACTGTTTTGCTACTTGTTCTCCTTGTCATGAAGTTACAGAAATTATTTTTTCCGTTTCACTCAGATGTGAAGACATTTTCAGATGAGTGTTATTAAAATACCAGTTCCTTTAGGTTTTGCTTCTCAAGCAGATGACTGCATTGAACAGCAACAACAACAAAAAAACCTACATGTATTCTCCTTTATGTTGACCTACCTTATTGAAAAGAATTCCTTAGAGCTACCCATTCCAAGTGCTAATATGTGGTGATGATGATGGAAAATGGAAATTGGTTCATAAAGAAGAATGTGAGTTTTACCTCTCAACAAAAAAAAATTTACTGAGGTATAGAAAGGCTTAGAGTGATATTACTTCACAGGAGAGAGACCTCTAGAGAAATCTGTATGAAAGACATAGCCAATCTTATTGCCAATTTGCTTTTAAACAGATTTACTGAGTGAGTTTGTACTCCTGATGACACCAAGAGATCAGCTTAGAGCACCAAACAGCCCAAACCTTGCAGTGATGATCCAGCTGTACCCATCCACCATATCCGTATCTCTGTGAAAGAAAGCAGAAAAAGCCAGTGCTAGTTAGTGCTCTGCAATAATAATAAAAATATCAGTTCTTACAAACTTATTTCTCTTATTCAACTTATTCAGGAGAAATGAATATGCATTGAGCTCATGAGCTCATGCACATGCTCAGCTTTGAGCCTATGAGTAGCCCCATTGCCTTCAGCAGGTGTGCTGAAGTTTAATTGGACTGGACTAATGGCGTTTGTAGATCTGAACTTTCAGCCCAGTCCAACTGATTTCCAACTGCCTATAGTTGCTTGCTTTAGTGACATTCTAACTGGAATGTTTTTAACACAGAAAAAAAAAATATATCAAGGATTTGACAATATGAAAATTGAGCTGACAATTTTCCAATCTGTGATCAGTTAATCATTAGCACAAGGATGTATCGATTCCACTTTTCAGCTCCCATTATTCAGCAGCAGGACTGAAGGTCAGTCTCTTGTCTATTAATATTTAAACAGCCAAGGGAAGCTGAAAAGGAGAAGCTTAGATGCTCATTGATTCTTCCAGAGAGATTCAAAATTGTTTATGTAGAAAACCCTGAACCTACAAGAGACGCTGATTTCCTTTTATTTTCATAAATTATCAGATTAGAAATAAATGAAATCTTGAAATATAATAGACCAAACCGATACTTTTCTGTAAAGAAACATTTCAAAGGAAACTGGGTAAAAGCAGCCATTTCTTTCAGTGAAGTGTAAACAATTTCAATACAGTCCTGAATTTTCCCAGATAACAAATCATTACTTAATGCCCCTGTGAACTTTCCTGAAGTAGGTGTGCAGAGCCAAGCCTCCTGATTCAGCCAATCCCAGATGCTAATGACCCAGGCTGTGTATGTTTGATTTAGCTATGTTTAGCTATGTCTATTTTATTCAAATTTATAAATTTATAGGGCTTTATATATATATAATATTTAAGTTTAGAGAAAACTTCATGAGTGACATCTAATGAGAACTTTATGTTTTTACTAGCTCTTTGCTCATTGCAATAGTAAGCTGTGCAGAAAATAAGTACCTTGAAGGTGCTCAAGGAGCATTTAGGCAACAGAAAAACTCACTGGCCTATTTTCTTCTTTACTCCCCATAATTATTAGTTGGATGTATTGACAGTCCTTATTGCATTTATTTCTATGAAATCCTAGGCTTTGTAAGGCTCCCAGGCTCTTAAATAAGGATCTTGACAATAGAAGTTTTCTAGTCATAGGTTCAAGGTTCAGTATTTATGAAGCTGGAAAAAAAGAAACCAAGGTTTAGCGCTACGTGTGCCTGTTTGGGTTGCCTGATTGGTTTTCCATGCTTGAGATGTAGAGAACTATGCTAATGGCTTGGATTTTCAGAGGACTCTAGGGAATTCGGAGAGTTGTTTTTTATTCTAGGCCCATTAATAAGCCACTGAATCACTCAATCTTTGGAACAGAGGAAACAAAAACTAGCAGCTGGAAATAAACTTTTAAAAATTTGCCTCTTTATCAGTGTTTAAATAAATGCAACACAGGCCTACAGTGTCTAACAATAGTGAATTCAGCCTTGACGTACATCCATGAACATCAAGGGATTCTTGGGGTGATTTTATCTCTGTGAATGTATTGCCCTTTTAAAGTGCATACAGACAAAAAACCCTTTAAAAAGAATGTAAAATCACTATGAAGCAATTTTATAGGTGTTTTTTAATAGGGATATTACATAAACAAGGACAACAAAATCTGAAACAAGCAAGAGTAACCTGTCTTTGTAGTCTGGATATTTAAATCCCTAACCATTTAAACCAGACATAATTATTGTTCTAAAAACATATGTCATCTCACCTACAATATCGAGTGTACATGTGGTTTTCATTGAGGAGCTCTTAGAATTACAAATAGGAAGTTCAAATATATGTATAACAAGATCTTCCTAGATAAATGAAGAAACAAGCATTTTGTGCATAACAATATTGGTTTTCACTACTAATCAAGAAATAATGCTTTGTATATTCTTAATGCCAGATTTTCTCATGGCTTGTTTCCTAATATGCTGTTTACATTTTCCAGCCACTCCCTGGCTAATAGTGAACTGAC
This sequence comes from Jacana jacana, assembly GCA_013400555.1. NCBI lineage: Eukaryota > Metazoa > Chordata > Aves > Charadriiformes > Jacanidae > Jacana > Jacana jacana. Next base: position 16,060 of record VZTM01034580.1, on the reverse strand, counting down.
ACTGGACTGTCAGGCTTAAATCCAGCTAATACATATGAAACGCTTCCCTGAGAATTTGCCAACATCACCCACAAAATAATTAAGCTAAAGAAATGTAAAGGGTAAAACAAAGTTTCAGTTAGTGTGTCAGATGCCTCAGAGAATGGCTGAAATAATGGTATTCTTTTGTTGTCAGACAGGCACAATGAAATCAAGTGGGTCCATGCTACTGTCAGGCAGAAGGAATGTTCATTCAAACTACAACCAACACAGAATTACAATAAGGAAGGAAGCAACAATGCAGGTCTTCTCTTTTCTACTCTGCTTTTTTAGCATGAATGGAAACATAGAAGAGCTAGAAAAAATAGATACCCTGGAAATCCAAACACAATTTTTAATTGCAACTAATTTTATACGTATGTGTGTATATAAACTATATATATAGTTTCAGGTAACCCTTTTCAGTACCCTGTGTAGCACAGGAGACGTGATCCCTTATGAGTCAAAAATGATCAGACCTCTTTATATTGAACTGTGATTTTAATTATTTAGGCAGTAACTCTAAAACCTAATGCAGAATGAAATGACTATATGGCTTTTGATAATCTGAAAATAAGAAAATGATTAGATGTATTACATGACACTTTCCTTTCTCAAATATTTTTCACAGGATCATGAAAATTATTACTGACAAGATGAATTTATGCCATTGAATGATAACAATAATACCACGCAGAGATTCAAAGTTAAGACAAGTTGACTTATAGCTTCAGTGTTATGACAACTGAGATTTTCTATTTTTAATACAATATGCTACTACATTCCAGTAACTGGAAAAAAGAATAGATATTAGTAAAATGATCATCTTCATTAATTAATCATACTTTGTGACCCCACTCCTGTTGAAGTTAGTGATTTTCATGCCTGTGGGTATAAGATGTGAATGAATTTGTCTTAGATAACATTAACCTTGTCATAATCTTTGCTTATTTCTCTTATTTAAAACACAGCTAAACACCATTTGGGAACCTGCTATCTGGCTTTATCAAGAGTGGAATTTATGCCTCATCACTTGATAATTTTAGGTCTCAACAATCCAAGCCAAACTATAAGAATTGCTTCAGACTAAATAAAGAGTGGGAAACAGAGCCCAGTTTTCCATCCCTTTCTTACTGGGACTCTTGCTTTGCCAAGTAATGCAATACAAATTTCTTAAAGCTGAAAAAGAAACCGAATTAGACAAAAAACTAGAGGTATTTCTAGCAGAATGCTTCATTCATTGTTCTTTCAAAAGTTACATTGGTAGAAGTGGTTGCTGATAACATAAGGCACTGAATATCCAAACTCTAATTACCTTTTTCAGGTCAGGCCATTCCTTAGGTAGAATGTGGCTATGAATATCAATTTTCATTTCTGAGGTATCACAGGAGGTATGCTCTTTCAATGGAAATGTTTCCTGTATAATTGCTACTGTTCTTCCTGTCCCTGGTTTAGCAGGTTATTAACTTTGGTGGCTGGTCAGATCCACCTGCTGTTTTATCAGGAGAGCTCGGCACAGTGGCCAACCAGGGAGCCTAAATCCCAGAGGAGTGGCGCTCTAAAAGAACAAAGGCTTCCAGCAGAAAGTCCCTGTTAATGCATAAACTACAGCAGACTGAGGGCAAAGGGAAGATGTATGTTTATATTGGCACTATGAAGGGATTTATTTTACACAGAATCTAAAATGCAAGCTTGTTTACAGATGAAAATCATTCAATAAAATTGAATTAAAATAAATGTATTAGAACATGCTGACTTCAATTTCCTCCTTTCTCCCTCTTAGATTCTGAAATAGTTTGTAGAGAGAGTATAACATATGCAGTTGTATCTCTTCATCTAGTCTTTTTTCCTCCCTTGCATCTTCTTTAAAGTTACATTAAAAAAATCACAGAAATATTGAACTGCAGCCAACTCTATGCTCTGCGCTTTGGTTCCTCCTTCTGATTCACTTTGGGTATTTAGACATGCTACTGCATCCTGGTGCTCACAGCCTCTCAAGCTGGCTCCTGAGCTGGCAGGGGAATGCTTCAGATTACCTTATTAATTAACACTAGTGGAATTCACCAGCTAATGTGGGATAATGAGTCCTGCGTCCCGAGTTAAGCGTAACTGGAGCTAGCTCAGATTTTCTGTGAAACTACATCTCACGTTTTCCCTTTACTCAATTTAGTATTACACTTCTTCCCTCAAGATACCCTTGCCTTTCACATGTGCTGTAATTTATTCCCTGTGTAGTTTTACTTCGATGTATGCGAGTCACAGAGTGTCTTCTTGCAAAAGCTGGTTAACAATTTCTCCATTAATTTGTTTCTACTGGAAAATGCTGGTTTTTTTCAAGACTAAAAGCTGTGGTGAATCTTGCAGCATGAAGTCAAGCAATTTGAAAAACATGTGGCCTGTTTTGTTTCATCCTTTTCTCCACTTCGTTATTTTGCTTGGACTAGATAAAAAACCAACTGGACTCTTGTATTTTCCTGCTTGTTCACTCGTTAAGCAAGTTGGCTTTTGATTTGGTCAGTTAACCTTCTTAGAGTCATTCTTCAAGTCAGTTCCTTCTGACAGGGTTGGTTGGTTGCTTGATGGTGAGCTTCTCTGCAACGTGAGGTCACGGAAGAATGAATTTTCAAAAGAAATAGGAAGCAGCAGCTTTGGGAGAATATTCCCTAAATAAAGCAGCACAGCTAATAATTCACTTCAACAGATCAAAACCACAGGATTGAAAATAGCAATTATTTCCATCTCAAAATCAAACCCAATTGCTTCATGACCAGCCTGCCAGGTTATGTAGCAAATTTGCTTTCTTGCTCCCAAATATGACAGGTATGTTATAGGATCTAGCACTATAGCATGAGCCTGTTGGCAAGCATATACATATATGTTCCTGCATATACCACAGCAGAGATCAGAAGGAAGTATTGATTCAGCTGTGGGAGCTCTGTGTCATGAATCCCATGGATCCTATGAATCCATAGACATGAGGCAAAGATTTCAGGTGATTCTTTCAATAAAGACATGTCTGCAAGACAATTCCCTACTCAAGCATAGCAAGCAGAGATACTAATGAAGGAGAGAGGCAGGAAGAGATGTGTGTATCTGAACAGTCTGACACCTAGTTTCTTCTCTTAATTCACCATAACTGCAAGCTACCATGCAGAGATCAGCAGCCTTTCTTCAACACCATACTTTACTTTTCTCAGCTCTAAAAAAAGATGTAGTTGCTAGTTGCTGCTCCCAAGACACAGCTTAGCTTGCTAACAGTGCAGCACTCCCACACTGCATTTCATTTCAGAAAATACATCACTTCAAAACCATACCAGTCAAAGGCAAAATCTGTACCCGTTTCACTTGATCAAAGGGACAGTAAGACATTTGTCTACATCCAATATCATCCACTGGATCAGCAGCAAAGGACCATCAGTGACTATACAGAAAACTCCCTGTACTCAGCACTGGTGAGGCCACACCTTGAGTATTGTGTCCAGTTCTGGGCACCTCAGCACAAGAGAGATATCGAGGTGCTGGAGTGAGTGCAGAGGAGGGCAACGAAGCTGGTGAAGGGCCTGGAGAATAAGGCTTATGAGGATCGATTGAGGGAGTTGGGATTGTTTAGTTTGAGGAAGAGGAGGCTGAGGGGAGACCTCATCACTCTCTACAACTGCTTGAAAGGGCATTGGAGAGAGGTTGGTGGTGGACTCCTCTCACGGGCAATTAGTGATATAACAAGAGGGAATGGCTGCAAGCTGCAGCAGGGTAGGGTTAGGCTGGACAGTAGGAAAAAGTTTTTCACAGAGAGAGTGGTCAGTCAGTGGAATCAGCTGCCCAGGGAGGTGGTGGAGTCACCCTCCCTGACTGTGTTTCAGAGTAGATTGGATGTGGTGTTGAGGGATCTGGTGTAGGGGAGAACTTGTAGAGTAGGGCTGATGGTTGGACTTGATGATCCCAGGGGTCTCTTCCAACCTAAATGATTCTATGATTCTATGAAAAGCATCTTCAGCTACCCAGGCACCCTGCCTTCTTTGATGCAGGACGCTGCCTCTGATGTTTTGGACAATCTGCCTTGTAACAGCGAGTGACTAATGCCTCTCAGTCTCTATGCTGAATTTGCGTCTTAGTGCAACATGTTGGCTTTTAGAATGGCCCCTGCTACCTGTCTCCACCTGGTTGTGAACTTCTGGAGCGTACCAGAGAGGTGCAGGAATTGCCAATGGTAGCCATGAAAACCTGCAGCTGTGTCAGATGGCCCTGCACAGAGCAGAGCTTCAATTCACTGGGCTATCTGCGAGGCTGGAGCTTGTGGCCAAATGGAAATCCTCACACGCACAGCAGCTGGGGCAACAGAAAGTTATATTTGATCATTTGTGGGCCCATATATGACCTGAACTGCACCCATTCTTGGGCCACCCACAAATAGTTTGCACCCTAGAGATGAAAAACAAAGCTGGTTGGAAAAAAAAAAATTTAAAAAATCAATCATTGAATGTACTTGTTACATCTGCTAGACAGGAGAACTAAAATGCACACAGACTTCTTCCCAGCCATACATTAAGGTGGGACATACATTAAGGTGGCATGCCCCACCTGCCTCAGCACACTCATGCATGGCATAGGCATGCAGTAAAACATGCATTTATTCTGGCCACCAGAAACCAAACTGTACTCTTGATTTTGATCAACTTCCCTTTATTTTTTTATTTTGGGTGCATTATCTGATCTCTGCTTGTGTGAGTTTAGACTGGGAAACTGGGAAACATGATGAACAACTTCTTCAGGACAATTTAGCTAGAGCCTATTCAGGCCAGAGCTGATTTCATATATGCAGACCCAAGTCTAGCAGAACCATAGGTGTTTATTTCACTATAGGGACAAGCACTAAAGTGAAAGGAGTGTTAGATGTAGGGCATTAAATGTCCTTTTCCAAAGCTATTTAGCTGCTTGGCTGACACAATTACAGAATCTGAGATCTGGAGTCTTCAGGCTGGAAATTGGGTGTCCAGCTCTGGCCTTTGTTTACCAGGGAGAAAGTATTTCCTCATGCCTGTGGGAAAGCCATGACACATGAAAGAGCATACCATCAAACATTGCTGAACTCCACAGACAGCTCGGCCACATACATGCTCTCGAGGCAGCTTGTTTTCAAGTAGGATAAACACAGAAACAAAGAGGCAAATTCAGGATGCTGATGTTAGAAAGCATGGAATTTCAAATCTTCAGTTTTGCACATCCTTCTCTGGCACCTTAAATTGCAGATTTGTTTGTGAAAACCAGATGTTCTACATAGGGACACGGGTCTGGAAAAACAACTGGGAAAACTCTTTGTGCTCAGTAGCTAAGATGAAGTACCTAAAGAATATGTCCTTTTCAGAATGAAATAAATGTTGAGCAGCACACTTTTATTGGTTGCTTAGCAACAGGTTGTCCTTTGGCTGTGCTGGGGACTGCACTGGTCCTTTGAGACTGCCATTACAGCCCTGCTTGGAAATGTCACATTTGGAAAGGATGAAAGTTGGTAATTCTATTTTTTGTGTGGTATCAAATAATGAAACCCCTCCTATTAAATTAGCCTAATCACAGAACTTAATCCTCTTCTGGGACTCCAGAGAACACAGACTTTAGCGGAAATGCTATGGTTTCCCTTCTTCGGGGAATAACAACGATGGTCATGGCTTCCCTTCTAATAAGGAATAACATGATGCTGTTCCTGTGGAGCACTTTCTGTACAGAGAGCTCAAGTGCTTTCAGTGGATGCCTTTTCTGATAGGAAGACATTGGTACACCTCGCATAGCTGCACCAGGAGGATATGTCCAGCTACAGTTACACCAGTAAACTCCTTAACTAATGTATCTCTGATGCTTCCAAGATCTAAGCATTTACTATTAAATTTGCATAGTAAAGATTCATGGTTGTAAAAGCTCAAGATGATGCTCACCAGGTAGTCTCTCTATTAGACCTGCCACAGCCACCACAGTTGTGTCACTAAAATTTAGAGCGTGAAGGTGGCCAAGCTTGCTGACGCCTTTGGCAGCAGACAGCCCTGCTTTGTGCCTACCAGCCTAGCACGAGTCCCGATGAATCACACGGTGGTGAAAGCAAACAGCGTGTCCCGTGCCAAGTGCCCGACCACTGCTGCGTTCTCTGCTGTGTAACTTAAGCCGTAATAAATCCTCATTTATTTTCAGGTTTCTAGAAAATATTACGTTGTTGAAACTCAATTACTATTCTAAATCAAAAGAAAAATATAGGGCTATCTTTCAAAGAATAGAATTATTTTCTTAATACACTACAATTGCAATTCTGCAATTTACAATTACCGTGCCTTTATCTTGCATAAAAATGTTCTATTAAAAATTATAATGACATAGTTATTTTCCAGAGTGTGACTATAAGTAAAATAGAATTTTATTTTTTTTTCCATGTGTAGACACAAACAAATAAAAAAGACTCTATCCAAGCACCTATCAGGCCAAGTGTCACTCTTGTGCAGTGGGAGCAACCAGATAGATACCAGTGGCAGAAACGTGGGCCAGAAAGAACAGATGGGATGAAGCTTACAGATACTGATATTAAAAAATCCCAATTTTCAAGTTAATACCCCATGGTATCATCTGAGATCGTTGCAATCATTTAGATGGTTGGTGTCTAAAATAAGTAAATAGTAACTGTTGCCAATGTTATCTTAACAACTTTTTTTCCTGTGAGCTAGATACTCAGATCCCCACCTTCCTCTCCTTGCAAAGGCCTCTCTGCACCACTGCTCTACTCAGAGCTTTTACTGCTTCGGAAAGGAAGCCAAGGAAGCCAAGATGTTCTGAGTGTCTGGTGAAGCAGTTGAACAAATTCAGATTCCTCCACCTGCCTCTAGAACTCAGCAGAAGCTTGCTTGATGTCTCTTCTGTGCTACTGAGACTGGGCTAATGAAACAGGCTTCTTCCTGGGTCCTCAAGGTCTGCTTGAGCATGAGAGTTTATGTTCTATCATTTTGAGTAGCTGTGAATCCCTGTCACCAAAGAGATCGAGGGACTAAGATGAAACCCTGGCTCCCAGTAAGTGCTGTACCAGTGGGTAGCCATGGCTTTAGACTGATGCTGCATTTACTGATTTTCTGAGAGGCAGGAATATTGATATCTGTGATTAGAGCAGTGAGCGCCACAGCAAAGTCCCTTTGATCTCTGCAGATGTTTATGATGTATACGGTTAGGGTTTAGTACTGCAGCTGCATTTTCCCATTCATCTGCAGGAGGGAGCCTGCCAGAGGAACATCTCCACAGAGGATTTCTGGATCCTGCTTTCACTTGCTGAGTTCAGACACAAACACTTTTCAGTCTTTCACATACATTAATTCCAAAATGGGATTTATGCCTCAAAATTGTTTTTTTTTTCAAATCCGCAAGATATAAAAATTATGGACTAGAGTGAGAATACAGTTCAGATTATCACAGGAATAAGTTTTTCAAATGCCAGTTACTCTTACAAATAATGATATCCCAAAGCCAAATCCATCACTATCTAGAAAATTCACTGAACTTGTTGAACTTACACCATGATTGAATTCAGTCCACCAGCTCTGATCATTTTATTTTAGTGAGCTCCACAGGTGGAGTAGGAAAGAGTACTACCTGTTGTATTGACTTTTCTGCTTTAGAAAGCTACTTATTAGCATTTTTATCATGGCTTTTGAGAAATGTTTTTTATTTTCTTGATATGATACCTTCAGTTTGCCTTTCCTGGGGAGGGCTCCATTCTAAATGGAAACGTGCTTTCATTCATGTCCACTAATAAATGTTTAAATGAATGCTTCACTTTAAAACACAGTAGGACCACTGGAATTAGTAGCACTACTAAATAAAGCAAAGGCTAATTGCTGCATCCATAGAAACTGGGCTGGAAGGGACCTTTAAAGGTCATCTACTCCAACCTCCTCTGCAATGAGCAGGGACATCTTCAGTGGGGCTCAGAGGCCTGTACAGCCTCACCTTCAATATTTCCAGGGATGAGGCATCAATCACCTCTCTGGGCAGCCTGTGCCGGTGGTACACTACCCTCACTGTAAAAAATTCTTCCTTATATCTAGTCTGAATCTTCCCTTGTTTAGTTTAAAGCCATTACCCTTCATCCTATTACAACAGGCTCTGCTAAAAAGTTTGTCCCCATCTTTCCTATAGGCCCCCTTTAAGTACTGAAAGGTGCCTCCAGAACCTTCTGTTCTCCAGGCTGAACAACCCCAGTTCTCTCAGGCTGTCCTCACAGGTGAGATCTTCTACCCCTCAGATCATTTTTGTGGCCATCCTCTGGACCAGCTCTACCAGGCCCATGTCCTTCCTGTGCTAAGGGCTCCAGAACTGGACACAGTACTCCAGGTGGGGTCTCACTAGACCAGAGTACAGGGGCAGCATCACCTCCCTTGACCTGCTGGTCACGCTGCTTTTGCCACAGCCCAGAATATGGGTGAGTATCTGATTGTTTACCTAGGTCCTGCTTATATTTTCATGCAACAAGCTCTACTAGCAATTAGTACACAGATTAGCACACAAAGAAAGCACAGAAAGAATGCTTCAAGATTTATATTGAAAGCACTGTTGAGTGAGTCCAGACCACTAACTCAGGGACTCCACTGAGGAGTCATTTAGGTTCTAGCTAGCTCCAGCAAGTTACAGTCTTAAAGTGTGTGTTTTCAAAAATGACTCAGTACATTTATAATATAGTTACAGCTAAAGAATCATGATATCCTTTTAAAAAATGAAACTTCTTCTCACTGAAAAGCCTTTAAAGTGCACTTTGATTTACAATTTGTGTCATATAAAAGCCAGACAAAAGACCCAATGCAACTGCTGATGTATTTAGAGCTAACATTGGAACCTGAATTCTTTCCTCAAATGTCATCTTAGTTTTCCTCTCGGGAAAGGACAGGTACTGTCTATTTCTTTTTTAATTCCAATGTTTTGAATTTAACAACATCCTCTGAGGATGAACAACCTTCTTTACAATTACTAGGCTTCCTGGCTGTGTTTAGATGTGCTTTATTAGTTTGCTTGATTATTTTTCTTTATTTGCTGAAAAAGATTAAGAAATTTCTGCTTTCTTGGTCACAGCACTGCCAGGACTATACTGCAGATACATCAACACATCTGCTTTCACTTCTGAGTGCGAAGATCATAAGCAAAGTTACTTCCTAAATAAGATGTATTTTTGCCTTCATGACATTGCCACTCAGCTCAAACTAATATTTCATGTTAACTTTTTTATGGTCTAAAAATATTGCAGGAGTTTTAGAAACACTCTAGTCTAATTAATCCTTTTGAACCCAACAGAAAGCGCACTGAAGTCACCAGGAAATCCAGTCTTTTCAGAAGAGGTCTATCAAGCAATGGTTCAAAAAGTAGTTTTGAGCCACTGGAAAGACAGACCAATATAAATGAGGAATTACAGGTAAACTTTGCCCCAAGTTCAGTAATTAAATTTAAGTGCAGTTTAGAGTGCTGGTTTTGGATTATGGCTGATTGCCCTTGCCATTACCGTGCCTCAAAAAAGAGACCTGCATTATAAATCATAAATCTGTTAATAATGCTGTGCAGCTGACTGTGAATACTACAGGTTGCAGTTTGTAGTGCATTAAGTGGAGCACCAAACAGTGATTGCAATATACACATAAAGCACTTATTTCATATTGACTGGAATGGATTTTGCCTGTGGTAAGTGACGCACACTTGTGCTGCCTGATTCTGTGGCTGACGCTGCAATGTCAAAGTACAACTGGGCTGAACTGCTGCTAAGTGAGGTGGATTTGTAATGAAGGTTTTACACATTCCTAGCATACATTTTTTGGTGAATGGGTCTTTTAAAATTCCTTTGGCTCTAGTAATACAGTATTTTAGGAACAGAAAGACTATTCATTTTTCAAAGATGTTTGCTCATCTCTGCTGCACGTTCTTAAACAACTGGATATATTAAAACCTCCTGGGGGCTTGGAGCACTACTGTTTCAATCACAATGCAGAATACGTATTTCAAATACTAGGGTTTGTATGTTAATTTTCAGTAAATGATCACCAAAAAATAAAGGAAGTCCGTGTTGCTAACTTTTTATATGAAAATCTGCTAATTAGTAGTAAGAGAAATTCTTTCCTGAGTGGGCGTTGAGGCACTGGAACAGATTGCCCAGAGAAGCTGTGGCTGCCCCATCCCTGGGGGCATTTAAGGCCAGGCTGGATGGGCCTTTGAGCAACCTGCTCTAGTGGGAGTTGTCCCTGCCCATGGCAGGGGGGTTGGAATTTGATGATCTTTAAGGTCCCTTCCAACTCTAACTGTTCTGTGATTCTATGAGATTTGATATAATTTGTGAAGCTCCCAAGTTTTGGATCCAAGTAACACAACATGTGCTTATAAAAATTAACCAATAGTAGAATTAACAATAATTAATTTCTAATATAACTAACTGAAACCTACATTCAGTTTCTTCATTTCGAGTGATAATAGGAAACTGGTTGCTCTAATGCAGTGGAACGATATGCTAATCCATACTTGCAGTTTGAAGGCGCTTCAACAATATAAGTGAAATAGAGTTAGGTAACTTCTTAAAGTAGCCTGTCTTATGTGGTTCTCTGTCCTTCACTCAAAATCTCAGAATTTGTTTCATTCTCTCCTGTATTACTATACTTTGTATCTACTGCCTCTTCCACACGCTCACCTCTTGGCCTCACCTCCAGGAAACAGCAAAGGAAGGCTACCACAGCAAGTGGTATGTTCCCATGGAGACTTCACATGTAATTCTTTTATTGGTTTGTTATGGGGGGTTTTGTGTGCTTTTTTTTTTTTTTCCTAACATAAACCCCATGTACACTGCAAGTATATTTTGCTCTTTGGGAACCAGAAATAGTAATGTTCAGACATCAATGTCTGGATGCCTGGAGTTAGGTCCAGTGGAATCACAAGTTTAAGAAGACCTGTGCTGCCAGGAATGAAGTGGGACACCTTACTGAGCCAGTTGCCAAGTATTTGCTCCTTCCTTCTTCTTCCTTCCCACCCTGGCTGTTGATCACTGCCTACAGATACTGTTGCAAGCTGCTACTGCAATTCCTAACCTATGCATCCCTCCTCCCTAGTTGTTGGTGCCTCCCTCTGTTTATAGCAAAAACCTGGAGAAGAGGAAAGCCACTGAAAGCCACCTGAAGAAGAGGAAAGTAAACACAAAATCTCACAAGAGTGGAGTGAGAGCCTGAATTGGTTGGAGTAAGTAAAAAAACCTGGCATACCTTAGCATGACAAGAGGTGACAGACTTTACTGCCGGCGTTAACTTGTGTTACAGTCCCCATCATACAGCGATTCACCTGCGAGCAGATTCTGGCCTCTGCAACCTGACCTGGGGGATTAAGACAGGAGAGATTAGTGTCAGGAAAAAGACAGGCAGGTGTCCAGAGTTTCCTGATGGCCACCCTACTGGCCTAGGCTTCCAAACATCTTAATAGCATTGTTGGTTGAAGGCAGGTATCACGGCATATTTTTTTATGTCAGTGCACAAAAGAGCTGAATCATATTGACTGCCATGGGCAAATACAAACCATATATTGCATTATACAGCCAAGCACTGAATAGGATAATTTGTAACTTATTAAAGCTCAGGAGGTGGCATAAGTAAAATAAAGTTTTAAACAGAAAACACAAGCAATTTGACAGCCTGAATTTATGGCAATGTTTTTGATAGGTTTTTTGATATGTCCTTTTTGCAAAAGCCCGATTCAGAGGAAACCCTAGGCAGAAATTGAACAACTTTTCTATTATGTGTTTGACCACCATAGGAATCTAAAAGACCTGTTTAATCTAAGGTAATATTTACGTGTTTCCTTGGCCTTGGATGCTTTTCCATTATTGGTCCAGGCTAACTGAGCCGGTTCATCCAGCCTGCATTCCACACTCCTTCTTACAGCGAAACGTTACTATGCTGGATTACCCCTTTCCAGCCTGGAGCCTCTTACCTTACACAGAGCGTATCAAGAAACGGGCCAGCTCAGAATACAGAACGCAGGGAAGCACACCCTACATAATACGTATCTGATCAGCAACTTTATGAGACCTCTTTTATGAATGCTACCTCCAGTTCTGGAAGACAAGTTTAAAACAAAGGACCACCTCTCCTCTTTTCCCCCAAAACACAAATTTAAAATTAATCCTGGTGTATCTTAGCGAGCTTGGCATGAAAAATTTGGACCTTCCTGTTACCAATTCTTTCTCCCTACATGGTTCTTCTTTTCCTCCACCTCTAACTTTGCTACCTGCTTGTTTCATTTCCTTCCTTTTCACCTCTCACACCGCTAGTGCTGCTGCTTCCTTGCTTCTCACATGGTAATCTTTGCCATTACCTTCTTGATTCCGGGACTGCTGATTTCTCCTTGTCAAGTCACCACAAATCTTGAGATTAAAGCAAAAGTCCCACTAGTCAATCATTTTGATGGTATTAGGCCTTTGCTCCACATCAGATGAGGCTTCACTTGTTAGGCCCTTAAGTTCTAGAAACCTCACTCTTGAACACCATACAATTTTGTAGGGGATTGCTAATAATTCATTTCATCTAGGTCAAGGAAACAACAGCATATCTACATTTAAAATTGCAGCAATAATCTGTCCTGAATTAGCTCAGAAATAAATAAATAAAATGCTCATATGGGTCTCTTCATTTGAAAGCAATCTTCAGCATTGCAGCTTTACTTAGGATACTTCCTATCACTTCAGTTGAGGCCACATAGCCAGAAAGGAAGCAATTTGCAGCACTGAAGTCACTCTTTAAACATTAAATGCAGAAAAGGTTGGAAGAGTTTTATTCTAAAAGGCATGCTGCACACAGAATCAGATACTGTTGCCATGGCTGACTTCCTTTATTGCTTTGAGTAAATCCATATTTGGTGCATTAGGGATGGATTGGGTTACTGTTAGGTAGAAATAGGTCAAGTGATTTTTAAGCCACCGTGTTTTCACTCTTGCATAGAATAAAAGCAAGCACAATAGATAATTTCTTATTTTTAAAATCTTTAGCATGCACAATTATAGTTAAGCTCATAAATTAACCTGCAGTTAATGCATAATGCCATCTAGTGGAAAAATCAACAAGTAGAGATGCAACAAGTCTGTCTCCCTGCAATATGAATTGAATTAGTGCTGCAACCACCTGACAGTTTTAATTTGGAATTATATTTAAAGCATACACACTAAAACTTCACTTTCAAAACTTCCATGAAAAAGGATCTTCACAAAATTTAAATATCTTCCAAATATATTTTCTCCTCAAAGTTAAGCTATGCAAAACAATCTCAGTGTACTTCTATTTATAGGGATTGTAGGATTTGAAATAGACCTTGAAAGGCTCTGAATTTTCTTCTAATTCAATTTTATTTAGGGATTGAATATATTGGCCAAGAGAATTACACACACTTCTAGCTGATAAAGGAGACAATTCAAAGAACTTTACTCATATATCAGCCAGAACAACCTGTAATTCTGGAGAGTTTCAGAATTAATGATCTTCATCTTTCTAACTATGAGGTCACTCTTCTATGCCCACAGATAAAAAAGGAAACAGTGAAAAAAGGATCCTAGAAATCAAATTTTATAAGGTAAAGGAAATAGGCTTGTCATTAAAAGATTAGAGTAGAATAAGGGGCCTACAGAAACTATCTCTATCAGATAAGTAATATACTCCATTAGCCGCCCTTCTAAACCCAACAGAAACGGAACAATCCTAAAGAAGTAAGTAATCAGAATCCTATCCTTCCTAAAAACATATCACTTGCCCTTTATTGGTGAATTAACCTGCTCATAGGCCTCAATTGGCACTGTCTAAGCCTCTGCACATTTTGTGTCAATTGATATACTAGTTAATTTATCATTTGCTAGGTAAAACCTTACAGTTACAAAGCCCCTGATGTTTGTGTTGGTTAAATCATACAAGTATGTACCTGAAGGACCCTATGAAGATCATTTAGTTCAGCTCTGCTCTCAGAAAAGAACTAGATGCATTACTATACTGGGTCAGCTGTGGTTATCTGTTGCTTATTTGCTAGCTGACTTTAGAAATCCTCCAAGAAGGAAGATTCCATCACCTCTCTCTGTAACCTCTTCTAGTGCTGCATAATGTCATAGTGAAGAATATTTTCCTACCTGAACATCTCAACACGCAGCTTGTGACCATTGGCTCAGGCTATCTGTTCTTAGGGTGCTGCTTATTTTTCATCTTTTGAAGAAAAATAAGTTACTCTACTGAAGAAGTTAAACAGATTTTGGACAGAAGAAAAATGATAAAAATACATGTTATGGGCATGAACTGACTGACTGTGTCCAAATTCTCAGTCTCCACGCAAAGCTCAAATAAATGACCAAGGATAGTGCTGTGCATAGCAAAGTTGGAGAAGTGTTAAGTTAAGAGCCAAGAAGCAAAAAGCCAGATCTATTTTATAACTAAATAACAACTATACTCATGCATTAATAACCTCTGACAAAGTATTGCCTGTTGTAAGAAGTGCTTTTGGGTGCTTCAAAACCAGAAATTGGGCTCCTCTTGTCCATGGGTCTGTAAGAATATTTTGGGGCTGGAACTGACACACTGAGGGCTTTATCTTTTTCACATGCCTGTGCTACAATAGTAGCCTACTTGTTAAAAGTCCACCTCATTAAAAGACATGTCACCTCACCCCCTTGCATCTTTATCTCACCTTCATCTGAACAGCTGCTGACATGGATTACAGGTGTGGACAAAGCACAGATACTCTACTACAATTCCAGACCTGAACTACCAAAACCCATAACTGAGCTCCACCATCAGCTGCATTCAGTTCTCACAGTTCAAATAATTGACTAATAGCGATGGCCACGAGTGATGTAGAAGATCCACAAAGCACATACAGTGCCAGGCAGAAAGCAGTATTGCCATACAGCTAAGTCTGTATTTCCTGTATTTAGGGGACATGGCTAACACACCTACTAAATCCAGCTACTAAATTTTTGCAGGGCAAGATATAGTGCTGGTACAGAGTGTTATCAAGACAGCAATTAAATCTTTCCTTGTAAGAAATTAGTTGAGTCTCAACTAAAGGATAAATGTAGAACTTAACTAAAATGAAACTGAGGTGGTTCTAGGAACTGAAATAAAACCCAAAGTTGAGTGCTCTTGCTTTATTTCCTTCTGCTAGCTGACTGCTGCAGAACTTCAAACTTTATAGAAAGAAATTATTTTCCTTGTGACACAAGAAAAAAAAAATCCTATCTGCTCCAAATATGGCTCATAGTTGATGCAATCTGAAAAGTCATTTTATGACATGCCTTGTTAAGAAATTATATGCACTGTTCCTGATCCTAAATAGGACAAAAAGCAGA
Organism: Jacana jacana; assembly: GCA_013400555.1. NCBI lineage: Eukaryota > Metazoa > Chordata > Aves > Charadriiformes > Jacanidae > Jacana > Jacana jacana. The sequence goes on along the minus strand of VZTM01034580.1, from coordinate 687 downwards.
CATATGAAATGAAGACACTTGGGTAAAAAGATAAGACA
>VZTM01034578.1:115467-270983 GCA_013400555.1 Jacana jacana | reverse complement strand
ATTCTATGATTCTAAATAGTTTCAAACATTGCTCAAAGAAAAGAGCCAATTCTTTATCAGCTCTGCCAAACCCAAGTTTGAAGTCTTTGCTCTCCCTTCAAAACTGGGGGCTATTACAAGTCCAACACAAGGGCAATTCTCTCTGCACTGTTTAGATATTATGAGCGTAACCATCTGCTCCATAAGGAATAGAGACTCTGAGTGCAAGAATTTAGTGCCTTTTAACTTCCTATAACTCACACATTTTTTGCTTTTGTTCTGCATATAAAGTACTATAAAGACCTGCCATATCAAAAAGGGGTTTTATGCCTCCACAGATATTTCTCAGGGCAGGTTATGTCAGTCATAAAGTATCCTTACCTGGTGACACCACTGCTTCAGGATCATTCATATCAAAGGCAGCCATGTTGCCGATGGCAAACCCATAGCCAGAATGGACATCAGGAAGGCCTATCGATCTCTGAAAGAGAATCAAGGAAATTTTCAAGTTTTATGAAGCTGTGCTGCACAGCATCGCCCCGGTTACGCTTTGCCTTGTGACAGTGGCTTGTCACATTTACAAACAAATATATCAAAAAAAGAATAGATGCTCAGATCAAGATATCAATTCAGGTAAGTACCTAATGCCCTGCAGTCATTGGAGTGACAGAGAAAGCAGGGAAGCAGCAGATCTCACTCTGAAGCAAACATACTGTAGCTAGTCAGCCAAGTAGCAACTTTGGCTCCACTGACCTGACCTTGGGAAAGCTTAAGAGAAGCTGAAACGCCTAAATTTAGGAATTGAGATCTCAAACTGAATTCCAACCTGGCTTTTTTTTTCCAGACTCCAGAGTCGGTGCATTCACAACTTATGCAGGCGATAGCCTATCAGTAGCATAAAGCTCAGACATAAGAGTGAAGGTGAATTTGTCTTTACCAAGTTCAATTCAGGGATGTTTGCAATATTTATATACTGTAAATGTAGCAATGGAAGAGTTTAACGCTACAGTATGGAGTCATGGAACAGTCAGCATTTTCTCTTCTTAGCTGTATCATCAAACACTGACCAAAGACTCCACCCTGTAGGCAGGAAAAAGTCACCTTTTTAGGATGATATCCTGATAGGATAGGAGCTGTGTCATTTTAATTTCTAAAAGAATACTTTTTATTGAACCTTTTAATATTACTACTAATTCAAGAGAGTAAGCATGTGTTTCTATACAGCTCCACAAGTTAAAGGTATTTTTAGCCTGGCAAGTTTCTAGGACACCACAAGTAAAACTCCACAATTTATTTGAACAACCAAAAAAGCAATCCCCAAACACCCAGAGAATGGTCAGAAGTTGGAACTTTTCAATGTGTGTAAAACTGTTATCATACATGAAAAACAGCAGTATTTCTCTGTGAGATTGTGTGCTGCTTCTGCCTCCCCTTGCCATTATGAAGGGGTCACTCACTTTGAAAAAAAGAAGCAAAGATTTGAACAGAGAGATGATCATAACATCTCTTCTATGAACCACCAGCCAAATTTCCCACTGTAACAGGTTGCTACTATTCTACTTCACTCCTTTTTTGGCTGACTGCTAAAGAATTCTAATAACATGATGGGCTGCCTTTTACTGCAGTCAAAGATTCAAAATTCTTGCCAAGTCACTATGACAAACAACTAAAAAAAGGGAATTCCATTATTTGTTACTTATTAATATATGCAATATTAAACATGAAAAAGATAATTTTCCACATTGTACTTAGACCTTTTTGAAAAGTGACCCAACCTACTATTTTCTTCCAGCATCATCATATGCAGGGCAGGGGAGCTGGAACTCAATGATCTTTAAGGTCCCTTCCAACCCTAACCGTTCTATGAATCTGTATCTGATGCCTCGCTTCCAAAAATGCATAGGGTGAGAGAAAGGAGTGTGTAGTGCATGGGAAGGCTCACTACCAACACTACAGCAGCAACAATAATATAGACAACCATATTGCCTCCTGCTGTCTCCTCGCTTCTCTGTAGGTTCCAGGTCAGCAGAGGCAACTCAAAACCAACAGACAATATGAGTAGCTGGGGAAAGGTGGCTCAAGCAAACCAAAACAGCATAAAGCAATGCTCAAAGAAAAAGGCAGTTGATGAAGTAAGTGGTTAGGTTCCCTTTCTGACAACTTAGTCTTACAGTCTACAACTCTGGTCCATACCCCTTCTCACATTTGGACGGCAATAATCACTGGCAAACAGGAAGAGAAAACCAGCAATTCTTTACAGGTGTTACTCACGTGAACAATACCAGGTAATGCAGCCACATTCCCAATCTGTTTCATAGCAGGCAAAAAGCCACCTGCACCTAAAAAAGGAAAAAACAAAAACAAAAAAGAAAGCAATCTGGTTATTTACGATGGTAACTGCAATGAAGCACTTTCTGAAGAGGCTGCTCGAAACACTGGCAAATGAGAAAGTTGGTCACCATCAAGTATTCCAATCTGGTATAAAGCACCTAGTATTATGCGTGATCTGCAATTTTATTAAATGAAATATTATGCCAAATATATCTTTCTTCTGTGCGAGTACAACAATCTACGTTAACTGCAGAAACGTGTGACCACCAGCCCAGCTGTCAGGTCTTGGACCCAGCCCCATGCTCCAGCCCCGCACAGAACTGACTGGCCTGGGCTCCAGCCCCCATGAAAGCAAAGGCTGAGAGCAGGCATTCAGGGGACACCACGGAGCACAGAGGGCAGCCGGGCAAGGCTGTTGCCCACAGGACACGCTACAGCTGCGGGGGACACCCCCACGCTTGCTCACTAGGCAGCAGGAGCCTCAAGGCCAGAAAACTCGTTCCTGTTTGCCGCCTCCCCGCCAGCCGGGACACGCACCGGGCCTGCCCCTGCTACATCCTGGTCCCTTGAAGGCTCAAGGGCCAGCGTGGCGTGAGGAAAGGAGCTTGTCAAGACTGAAGACTCCCCGCTCCCCTTCCATATGGAAGAACCGACGAGCCGCACGTACCTCCGCCGCGGCAGGCGTTGCGCAGCTCCTCGAACATCAGCTTCTCCAGCGGGTCGTTCACGTAAAAAACGCCTTCCACCTGCGGGGAGAGCTGTTAGGGCGGCCGGGAGCTGCGGCCAGCACCGGGCCGGGTCCAGCCGCTCACCACCACCCTGCCCACCCAAGGCCTTCCCGTTGAGACCAAAACAGTCCCGTCCCCCCCCGCCACGCACATGCATGTTGGGCACGAAGCCCTTCTTGATCCGCCAGCAGTTCTTGTCGATCTTGTCCAGGTACTGCAGCTCATCGTTGTAGCTGCGGCTCATGGCGGCAGCAGCAACACTCCCGCTCGGCGACGCGGCCCCAAACACCCGGCTCCACAGCAGGAACTGACGGCGGCCGCCAAGGGTCAGCTCACACCGTCCCAGCCGCGGCGGGGACAGGAGCCGCCGAGGGTCAAACTTCCTGCGGGAGGGGAACTGCCGGCCGCCAGCGCCCCACCGTGGCGGGGCGGCCTGTACCCGGAAAAGGCGGTGCTGCAGCTAGCCTTGTCCTGGATGGGATGTCTCAGGGCGAGCCGCTCGCTTCCTACACCTCTGAGGCCGGTCAGAAGCGCCCACTCTGTTACCACCCGCCCTGTCGCTCCCTCGGCCCTGCTGCAGGCCAGATAGGATGCCCCACCATTGAGGCCTGCAGGCACTCCGGTCTGGCAGAGGCGCCAGGTTTGAGTCATCCTCCTGGTCCCTAGTTCCCCATGTGCCACAGCCATCTCCCAGGGCAGCGGGCAGCACCCGGTACCCATATGGTGAGGGCACAAAGGGGAGCGCAAGGGCCAGGCCGTGCTGGGTTGAAGGAACTCGGGGTCATGGCTGGCAACCTCCTCCCTCCCACATCGTACCACTTTGGGGCTGGCTCTGCAGAAGGAACAAGTGTTTTTTTCAGGTGCTTGTGGCTAATGCAAGCTCTGTGCCTGCTCACCATCCCCCTGGGGCAGGGCAGTTTCTGCCAGCNCAGAAAGAGTGGTCAGTCAGTGGAATGGGCTGCCCAGGGAGGTGGTGGAGTCACCATCCCTGACTGTGTTTAAGAGTCGGTTAGATGTGGTGTTGAGGGATCTGGTGTAGGGGAGAACTTTGTAGACTAGGGCTGATGCTTTGACCCAGTGATCCCAAGGATCTCTTCCAACCTAAATGATTCTATGATTCTATGATATTTAGGTACCACAGTGCTACAGGTGGATGGAGTTTGCTCAACTATAGTGAGGCAAAAGCTGCCTGCACCCTACCATCAATTGTGTTTCTCATCTTTGGTTGAAAAAAAAAAGAAAAAAAAACCAAATGAGCTTTTTGTTGTTCAGTCTTGGCTTGAAAAGGGGTCCTGGTTGAGGAGTGAGAGGTGTGGGGATGGCTAGGGCATGGGCAGCACACCAGGCAGATGGAGCTTTGCTGCAGGGGAGGTTTGAGGCTCACAAAAGCAGCAGAAGAGAGCAGGCTGTGGCATCCCAGCTGTTATTTCTCTTCTGTTGGTGCTAGTTTAGGAGGCCTGAGCCAGTTTGGCCAAAGCACAAGCACCCAAGCACTGCAGGGCAGGCATATCCCTCTGCAGAACTGTGTTCAGATTTGCACGTTAATAAAGCATTGAAAAAGAAGGGGGAGAAAGAGGGCAAGATACCATACTGAAATGAAGTAAGAAATAAAGTACCTGTAACTATTTCAGACAAGAGACATGACAAGAGTCACAGGGGAGGAGGAGACTATGAAAGGCAGCAGTAGTGCTACTTTGTCTCTCTTCCTGAACTGCTTCTGCATCTTTGTTAAGATCTATGTCAAAGGTTTATTTAAGACACTGCAAAGATTTTAGTTGCTGGTGTAATTGGCGCAGGTCCCAGTCTGACATGGTTCTGGAGAGGGCTGACTTCGTTCCGAAAGCGTTAGGGTCAGAATGAAGTTATTTAAGATCATTACAGGAGAAAGAGATGAGCAGGCGTGCTTGCCCCAGCAGCGTTTTGACAACGTACTTTTCCTTCTTTTGAAAGCACCTTTCTGGAAGCGTATAGACAAGACTGTATTTCAGGAGAGGCATTAGAAACAGTTTTTGGCATCAGTTAAACTCCAGAATAAATAATGTCAAGCGTGTGGCATACGTTCTCCTCCATAGCACAGCCTCACCGTTCCAACAGCTTTCCTTACTTCCCTGCATCTCCCTTCGCCCCCAGCCAGGACAACGTCGCCCTTGTCAAGAGCTCCAGGTACACTTTTCAGCAGACCCGGACAGTGTTTAGCCTTCAGAGTCACATTATTGATTTGAAGTTTGTGGTTAACAAGTGGTCTCATCTTCTCCTTTAGCGTTTGTAGTGGACATCGGTAGAAATCAGCATGTATCCCTGTGGGGAGAAGAACAGTCACTGAAACGCTATGAATTACAAAATTGCAAAATGAAGGTGGTTTTTGGTTTGGTTGATTTTCCTATGTGTTTTTTATTGTTTTGCTGGATGTTTTCTGTGGTGGTGTNAGGTGGTTTTTGGTTTGGTTGATTTTGGTTTTTGGATGCTTTCTGTGGTGGTGGTGTAGTTTTTTCCCCAATTTATACTCGAACCTGGTGTTAAAAGTCAGAAAATTCTTTGCAGAAGAGCCCCACCTTTCCCGGGGTGCCATCCCTTTGCGCCACCTTAAGGTCATACAGCCAACGCAGAAGAGTTAACCTGAGCCTGGAGGCTGCTAGGCAATCATCACATCATCACAGGTGGGGTTGGTTTTGCCTAATTTGAACCATTTAAGAATTAGCCACCTAATCTCAATTAACCCTTAGGGCTTTCCCCATTGTCGGTGCATAGGGAGCAAGGAACCTGCAGAGAGCAGCCCGTCACCATCTAATGTGGTTATCTATCAAAAATGGGAAGACTTGTCTACCTTACTATTGACCACAGCCAATAGACTGGGACTGGAAGCTGAGACTTTAAAAATAAGCTTTTTAAATAGGAATCCCATTCACTTTGATAAGGAGTAGCAATTCTCCTGTGCCCCCTCTCATTTCTGTTTACTGATGAGGAGACTGATTAGAGAAAGTGAGGTGGGGGAATGGGCCTTTCATTTGTAATTAGCCTATAAAGGTCATTGACAACTGGTGCCACTGAAAGCAGTTTCCAGGCATTTGTATTTTGTAGGAGGTGCATAGCTGGCTGCTGCCAGGTATATGGAATGCAAAGAAAGATTAAAAAACCCCATTTGTGTTCCTTTCCTGAGTTGCACTTTGTGTGTAATCACGAACAAGGATTTGAGACTGTCCCTGTGGGGCTAAAAACCACAGAGAAGTTGGTAAATGAGAGGAGAAGTGTGTCTTACCCGTTTTCTGGGTAGTTCATTTGTCAGCACTGCCTTTGTGCTGACTGTCTAGCAAAATTCTGTGTGTTCAATCTAAGGGCTAGAGCGTGTTGTGAGAGGCGACCGAATATGGTGCGATTTGGAGAACAATCAGAAGGCAAAGAATATTTTCTGAGAGCTCATTAACTTTTTGTGACTTGTATCCTTGGCCCTTATCACCAGTTATCAACAAAGCCCAGTGATGCTAGGTGCACAAAATCGAATTCACCCTGCTCTCATGTTTCAACTCTTCCCGTTAAATTCAGCAGGACAGTAAGGATCGCGATAGCTCTGATTTGAATTGGCCAAACTTGAACAAATTGTTAAAGGTAAACCTGTTTTCACACTCAATTGCAACTTGAAAGGCTGAAGAAGCCTTTCCTTTGGCTTTGGATTGCTTTGTGGTTAGGTGTTTAATGCAATTCTGGCTTTTCCTCTCAAAGAAAGGTGTGTTTGTTTCTGATAGGAGTTTACCATAATTACAGATCTCAGTTTAAACACAGCACAAATGACCTTTTCATGGGAGTGTCAAAATCTCACCTGGACCAGCGTGATGTGAGGTCTCGTCAAGGTAACATTGGCTAGATTGGGAAGAGGGAATCCTCTTGACAGTTTAGCTTAAAAAGAGAGACAAACACAATGATTTTGGTATGCACTGGAAAGATAATAAATACCTGCCCTTCAGCAACCCTGTTTGTCCAGAGATTTCTACATCATTTACAAAAATTAACCTCCCAGTCTTCACAAGCAACTCTGGGAGGTAGATATGATGCTCATTTACTAATGGTGGAAAAGAATCACGGGTGCTTTTCTCTTGGTGGAGCGTTGCAGCCAAACCAAGCATTTCATGTTCCACATACTACATACTTAGTGTTGTGTCCCTAGTGGCCTGGGGGATTGTTATTACAGCTCTTAGCATCATTAGAACCCCTTCCCATTTGTGTTCATTCATTAAGGAAGGTGAGGTTCATCCCGGTAACAAGGGCTGGCACAAAGCCATGTCTCCCTCCAGGGCTTTACCTAAGATTTATGAGAGGCAAAAGCCCTGTGCAGGTCTCATAGGGAGGAATACATTTCACACACGGTGGCCTCAGGCAGGTGGGCAGGCTAGGGAGATATGCTTCTCCCTGATGCACCAAGGCCACCTCGAGTGAGGCAAATGCAGGTGAATTATGAGTTTCCAAGTCCTTTTTGCAGAACAGTGCCAATAAGAAGCTATACTCGCACCCCTATGAATCGATTTCTCCCTTCCACTGCTTACTGGCTGATGGTTGTTTTCCACTCAAGTTAGTGGGAATTGGAAACTAGGGCAGAAAGTCGGTAGAAGCTCATAGCATCTGCTGGAAGCTTTTAGCTTAGAAATGCAGCCTTACCATTAGCTGAGGGAATGACTTCAGTCTGTAAAATGTAAGACAGGATGTTCTCCAGAAGTGAGATCTGCCACGGACAAGGAAACTGAGTTAGCCATCACCTCCTGATAGTGGTAGAACTGCGGTGCCCTAATCCTAGATGGAATTAGTTGGCTCGTGTTCAATTTTCAGCCCTCATTTGGCCCAAAAGAGTCATAACCTGAAGTGACCTTTGGATCCTAAGTCTTTGGAATAACGCAAAAGAAATGAGATACAAAATGCAAATGGCTTTCATCACGCTTGGACAACATTTTCCTTTAAATCAGTCTGTTTCCTTTATTTGTGAGATAATTTATCACCAAGGGCAGGGCAAAGCAGGACCAGAACAGTTTTAATCCTTTCTCCTCATCTACTCAGAACTGATTGATTGCACTCAGAATTAAACGACTCTCCGAGGAGGCCAGGTATTTCCCCTGTAAGGCTACAACTGCGCTGTATCAGGCTTCTGAGACTAGTGGTTCAGCTCCAAATCCCTGCTGCGATTCTGAGCACCTGTGATGAGCACCAGCACGCCACATGGCCTGTCTCTGCCTCAGTTGTGCCTGTGGTGGCTTAGGCAGCACACTGCTGCCTCCGGTTAGGCTACAGTTCCCTTCAGCGCTCTGCCTTTCACCCTTACGATTCCAGAGGTCTTTTCTGCTACCAACGTAATACCATACACCACTCAGGGGATCTACAGAATATTTCATTTTCAGAGCACTGACTTGCCCCAAATAATACACTTTTAAGTCCACAGCTGAGGGGTGGCTGCTGGAAGACAGGAAAAGAGCCATCTAGGAATGAAGCCACGTGATTTAGAAACACAAATAAAATTTAGCAGCTTAGTCTTTAGCCTTGATAACACTGAAATTCCTGGTTTGCATTTCCTTATGTGCTTAAAATATCCACTTACCTCAAAAAAGCCAACATTGGAGTGGGCTAGGGAGAACTGGAGCCTGAGGGAAAGAAATGAAACAAGAGGAGTCACTAGAAACTTATTCTAGTCATGTGCAGTCACTGCTGTAGAGCTCCAGGCCCTGAGAAACATCTGTAAAGAGATTTTGGGAGCAACATATTTTGCACAATGCATACAGCCTCGTAGAGAGAAAGATGGAGCTTGCTTAGAACATTGCAAAAGTGTAAGCTAGGTGGGCTGTAGCCAGCAACGCGAGTATGCTTCTCCCTCTGTGCTGTATTTTGGAAATCCTACCGACAATTGACTTTACCAGGGCTAAGCATCAAGAACGTGCAGGCTCAGATATTTTGCTAGGGTTTTGGTTCATCTGCATAATGCTTTGATGGGACCAGGGAAACACATTCATTGAATTTTAGTTATCTGATCATGTGCCTAAACGGCTAACGTTGCGATTGCTAATGCTTCCAAACGGCTGGAAATCCTTTCCACCCCAGATTGAATTACCTGTTTAAACATAGTGAGCCCACCAATTTCTGGTCAAATATATTCAGAGCAATGCTGGTGTTGGCTGCCTGCAGAGGAGAGAAACTATGGGTTACCAGACACAAAAACACAGGTCCCTTGCTCTGAATTAGTCCCAAATACAGAAATACCATCTTCCCAGTTATGTAGGGAAGCTGTTTCATGTAGATGCAACTTTCTACCGAGCCCATGGCCCACGCAAGACTGCACACAGTAGATGTCTGCCTGTCTGAATGGCACTGACAGGAGGTTTCGCTCAGGGTAATGAGGTTTCACTAGTCATAGACATTTTCAGTGAAATTAACAAGTTGCCAAGAGACATGACTCGTGCCTGCAAAACTATCACTCCAGGGAATAAAACCATGGTTAATCAGAGTTGCCATATGTTTGCACTTTTGCCCATCTATAGGAAAAGGTTCTTTGTCATAGAAATATCCTATAGGTTAAGAGGGACCACATAAGCACCACTTCTGATTAAGGAGATTTTGCCTGTTTAAGTACTAGAAATCTGCTATTTTGATTTTTTTTTACAGTTTTAACAGAAGGAACAAACGTATTTAACCCTGAGTTAAACGTCACCTTGTTCATTTTACTTACTATGTTCATAGTGAACAACAACTGGGTGGTTGAGTCTGGCAGAACAGCAAACACCTCCATGGAGCCCGGAATCTCTACCGTGAAGGAATCCTGCTCTAAGCTGATGACAGGTATTTCAGTAGCCATTAGCTTCAACATCACTGGGTAGGGTGTAACTGAATATTTAGCTACCTGCAAGGTTCCAAGACAACAAAAACAAATAAGACAAAAATGCTTTTCTTGTAGAACAGGTCAGAATACCACATTTTCTCATTCTCAAAGCGTTTTGAAGTTCCTTAAGAGGAGGTAAAAGAAAGCTGCTAACATAAGATTCCTTAAGGCAAACAGGAGGTAGAAGTTTTCTGTGGTGATAAACAGTCTTGACCACATCAGGAATGGAGTGGAAAGTTCTTTCCACTCTAAGAATATGATTTCTTCTATACTACTTTGAGAGAAATTAAATACCTGTTTGTGAACACAGGAACGGAACGTGACATTTAAGTCACACAATAAAAGAGCTCAGGAGTCATTCAGCTGGAGATTCACCCATCTCATGGGATAGGTTCCTGCTCTGAACCTCAGAGGAGGTTCAGATGTCCTCAGAGGAGCCTCACTGGCCATTGCCTGAATAGTGAATAGGTTCACTGAGCTTATTCCTTAGAACAGAGGGAGTGGAATATTAGCATCAACACTTGTGGCAGTTTATGGAAAAGACCGTGTGATGACTGCCCTTGGAGCATTCTTAAATTTCTGAGAAAGGAACTTAATACCATCTGGGAAGGAAACAGGGATGTGAAATTCTTCGAACCATGATTTCATCCATCATTGGCATTCATGGCCTAGGGTCTCTTATGCTCATTTTTGGTTCCTCATTCTGACTGAGAAAGCCAGTGGAACCTGTGCCTGCTTATATTCTCTGTCCTGTTATATTCATCTCCTCCACCTAAAATAAATGGAAAACCTGTGCACCTGCCTTGTCTATTCCATAGACATGATGTCTCCTGCCCATTTGTGAGCTTGGTTTCCTGCACATGGCCGCTACAGTCCCCACTCAGATCTTTACTGAATTCCTTTCTGCTAGACAGTCACAGGCAAGCGGTGAAGCAAATACAATCATGCAGGCTTAGGCAGGAGAAAGGAGTTATTTCTGAGCTGAAGCCCTCTCTCAGAAGGCCCTCAAAGCAAGACTTATGACTGGAAGCTTTTTCCTGCCTAGACCTGGCTTCAGGTGGGAACAGCTGTGGCTTTGGCACAGTGTCCAGAGTAAAGACTGATGGGCAAGATCATGGGCCAGCTTTGATAACAATGCAAGTCATCCAACTCCTTGCGGGTGTGGGAGGTTAAAAGGCCCATCTGCACTGCTGTTACGAGGTGCACATGTGCCAGCTTCTCCAGCACAGGAGCCCTGGTTGCCCTACAAGCCTGTGGTGAGTAGGTAGTGAGGTGTCTGACACCCACACTGGGTGGCTTCCTAAGAGTTCATAGAAGTAATGATACTCACCTCAGGGATGATGCTGCCAAATATCTCTGTGCTTATATTAAAATAGCTGCAAGTCTGGGGGAGAAAAAAAAATAATAAAAGAAGTTTACCAGATTTGACCTTCATGGTTGGCTTTGGTTAAATGCATTACTGTCATCTCAGTGATTTTTTGAATCTGTCTTTTCTCATAAATATTCTTAAGGGACTAAGTATACTTAAAGCTGATTTCCAATAAGATACCAAAATACTTCCTGGGAAAGCAAATGCTTAATATCATTGTAGTTTGGGCTGCAAAAGATAGATTTTGGGACTTACTGAGCCTCCTCCAAGTCTGCTAGACTCCAATCCAGAGCTACTGGGCTTTGACATATGCTTGTCTTCCATGGCCCCTCTAGTATTAGAGTCTGTGAAGACTCCTCAGAAAACAGCCACTGAGGCTGCTAAATTTCTCAGATTTGTAAAACCTGTCTTTTTTTTTTTTTTTTTTTTTTTATAGTGAAGTTACCAGTATTTGGTGCCTTGCTCAGTGGAACTTAGCACCCCAGCTGTAGCCTGAGGCACCTACATAGAGCATAAATAAAAGAGCATAACAATACCCTGCTATTTATGCTCTGCTGTCTCAGGATTTTGCAGGAGAATTAGCAGCTTTATATGGCCACATACTGACAACTGGCAGGCCAAAGGCCCATCTTGGATGACCTGAGCCACTCTGAGCCCATTCCTGTGTCCTACTCACCTCCTCTGCAATGGTGATGTTGAAGGCCCCTGCGGTGTAGTAAGCAAATGAGGCGGTCTGAAAGAAATCCTCAGAGAAGGCAAGGTGGAGCATGGAGTCACTTTGGTCTGGGATAGTGAAGGGAACTGCCACACAGGTAGAGCCAGTATGGTTTCCAGCTGGATAGACTATTCCCTGAAAGGTATTGGCAGAGATAAGAAAAAAACCCTCACAATCAAAATACGACTTTAATGTGACTGCAGATAATTAATGCTCCTTCCCTTTCCCTCAGTCAAGCTATTCATTTGGTATATAAATGAGTACCTAGGCTTTGTGGTACATTCTGAAGCTTTGGGGATTTCAAGCGAGTGATGAAGACAAGTTCCAGAGATTGGACACCTTCACAGATCACACCCGAGATCTATCTTTTGAGATGTTGATCACGTACTGAAGACAGTCTGCCACCTCTGAGAACAAAGCCTCTAAATTTAGGGTCTATATACTGCATGAAGAACATGACTAAGGGTCCTCCTGATGGGGGAAGCAGGAAGGAAGCCTCTTCTATCTCCAGGAATTTAAATCCAAGAACTGCTGCCCAGAGCAATCCAATGGTCTCAATTACAAAAAAAATAATCTCTAAAATCAGAGGTCTTTCTAGGGCAAAATCAGCACCTTTTTCTGCCCAGAAGCAAGTTGGAAACTTTTGCAGACAAAAGAATGTCTATGAGAAAGAGAAAAGTTATTCCTGACAATCCTAAAAACACCTATGTTGCCTTTTGCGCCGCCCATGATATTAGCTAAGGCTTCCAGATCTATAGTTCCAAATGCAACCAGATAAAAAAAAAAAAAAAAAAGGTAAAACTGGTTTAAAGTGAGGAAGGAACTCAGAGGCTAAGATTTTTTTTATACCCTTTTTATTAGTTCCCCCTTTCTGTTTCATCTCAAATGTATTTTGCGTCTTTTTATTTTCCCAACTCCTCCCCATCTCTCTCTAGATTTCATGTTGCCTTTTTAAGGACTATCAAAACACTTACAAAGTGCCAAGTCACTGTGACCATGACCCCCCCCCAGCCTTTCAGTCCTTGCTGGATTTAACAGTCACTCGCTTTGTATTTTTCCCCCCATGTTGCATCTTCTGTTAGAGAGTGGCCCTTGTAAACAGCCATGATGCCACCTCTTTGGTCTGTCTCAAGCCCCTGCTTAAAATCTAGTTGCTACAATACCCAGAAGAGCTTGACAGCAGCTGCAGAGCTGGTGTGCCAAGACCAGCTTTTGCCATACTTGATGGATACTAGCTTTTTGTTCCTTTGTGTTCCCACCTCTTCCCTTCCTGTTGTCTCTTGTTGATACTTTTTCTAAGATCTTTGTGACAAGACTGTCTTTTCGTTCTCCCTTTGTAGAGCCCCTAGTGCAAGGCATCTTAAACTTAATTAAGGATCTTGGATACTACAGTGACAATAACTACCCTCAACCAAACCACCTTAGACAGAATGACAATCAAGTAATTCTGGAATTAGGAGCTAGTCTGGTTTTAGTTTCAATACATAAAGATTTTTTTCCCTCATTTAAAGAAACTGTCAGGTCTTCAAACTCAGCAACGCTCTTTGGGTTCCCATGCTTTTTCAAGAATCTTCTCTTGTCCCATTCAAGGTGCCAGAGACTTAATTCTTGCTCCTATAGGCTTACTTTTTCTTTTCCTCTCTCATCTGACAGCAGATGCATCTAGTTAGTACAATGTGTAGAAATCTTCCCCTGACTGACTGAACAAAGAAGTCTCAGGTATTAATGAACAGCAAGAGAAGGATGAAGTTTCCCGTTCTCCCATTTCCCTTTCTCTTTTCTCTTCTAACTTGCTTGGTCAACTTTTACTGCTCTCTATTTGCTATAACCAACTCAACAGCAATTAAAAAAAAAAGGATGTGGCTTTTGACTAATTCATTTGTTGTAACAACATCATAAGTGTTGTAACAGGATTAAGTGTTGTAACAGGATAATAATTCGTGCTGTAAAAGGCTTGTTAAAAATTACAATAACAAATGCAATGGTGCTTTAAAATGTCTGGATTCTCAGATACTGAGCCTTAATGCTCAGAACAGACATTGTTCATTTTCAAAAACAGATCATACAAAAATAAAACCACACCAACCTCGGCAAGTAGAACTACTGGCAATTACCTTTAAGTCCAGGTCAATGAACTGCTGGAATACTGCTGGCAAGCCATTTAAGGAATAGTCTACTTCAACCAAGTCATCAATCGGCATCGGGACTGTAAGGGTGGTAGATAAGGCAAAATACCCAATATTACAAAAATCACAGAAAGATTTTTATGTATACATAAAATCCTAAGTCAGTTCCTGAAGGAACACAAGTTGTCCCAAGGAGTAGGGAAAACACAACCAGGGACCTCCTTAAACATGCACTCATATATAAGGCTTGATGTTTCTACTGGAACCTTCTTTAGTTTGTCTAATGTTTTCTCATAGTGGAAAAGTAAATTTGATCTAACTTAAACAAACAAAAAGAAGAAAATGGCCATACCAGTGCTTCAGGGCATAAGGAGGTGTTGAGATTTCTTGTCAACCAGTTCAGAGAGCATCCAGAGTGCCTCTAACTTGCAAATACTTTCCCAGAGTGGGGGGTGCCCGATCTACTTACATACTTGTGTTTTGCACATGGTATCTGCCCAACACCGAGTATCTTAAGCGCCTGCACATCTAACCCAAGACGATTAAAGGGAGATGCTTTTATACAAAGGAGCCTTTTCATTTTGCCTTTGGCAAGTCTGATAGACAGGCAAGTACAACTTAAATTTCCAGGCAGGTTAGGAGAACAGGCTTCTGCTTGTGAAGTGCTCTGTGTGCAAGAGGGCTCAGAGCATGGGAAGGAAGGTAAAGCTGCCTTAGCATCGGTGCTGTGGCCTTTAGAGGCATTTGTGCCTTTAGTGGCATTTCTAACAACAGAAGCACATGCTGCCAAATTTGAAAGTTGAAAACAGCTCCCAAGTCCTTGGCTTCTCAGAATTACAATTTTCTTGTCTGAGCACAACTCTATTTAAGTGTGGTCCTGTAAGCAAGGGAGCAGACAGATCAGAGGGTCTAATACCAGTCCTGGAGGCTTTGCTGAGCAGCTGCTCAGAAGGAAGCTGCAGAATTTCACTGAAGGGGAAGGGGAAGACAGAAGAAAAAGCTATCACTAGTGACTCACCATTCAGTGATTGGAGGTCTTCATCTAGCAAGTGGATCCCAGATCTGATGTTGGGACATGACTGTATAAAAGCACATTCGAATTATGGCTTGATTAGTGTGGACCTGTAAGCAACTCTCACCTGTGTGCTAGCAAACAGGTCTGCTTGTGTGACACACATTGCAGTGTTTGTTTGTCAAAACACCTGAGTTAGTTTTTCTTTAATTAACTGGTTCCCCAAGTTTCCAACTTGGTGCAATGTATGCATGTCCTGTGTCAGAGCTGCTTTTAGGCAACAAAGTGAGAAGTTGCCAAAGGCAGCCTGGTGGGGGTGACAAAACCACAGCCTTAAATAGCACAAGGAGACAGATCTCACGTTGATCTCACAGGAGAGAGATCTCACTGTGGGCATAATCAGAGCCATCTCAATCTCTGTCTCCTTCCAGAGGCCCTGGGCAGATTGTCATTAGAACTACACACCTCTTTGATATGATGAGGTTTAAATATGTCATTCTATCAGGGGATGCACTACAACTTCTCTGCATCACCCAATATATGTTTTGTCTGCTGAGTATAAAAACTGCCCAGACCTCAAGAAGCCTGTCGGCAGAGACTTATTCTGCATTGGAATGAGAAAATAGCTACATTTTCTGGCCCTGCTGCTGCCATGGTTGAACCTACCTGTGGACTACTCAACATCTTGACCATGAAGTTGGCGCTTTATCTGGAAGCGTTTCTGGCTGACAAAATGGTGACTATATTGATCAGAGAAGGACTATACTATTTTTCTAGTTCTTCCTTTGCCATGCTCACAGCACTGACTTGAAAGTCATATTCCTTAAACCCCTCCCATACACAATTAGAAAGGCTTACGTTAGTGACCAAGCTCCTGTGAATGGGTTTCTTCAGATACTTGATGAAGAAATTACGCAGGAAACTAGAGGAAAGGAAGAAAGCAATTTGTGGGTGAAGCACTACAGTCGGCAACAGGTAATCAGATATTTCCAAAGAGAATGACTTTAATGCCCTCTGAGTGTGATATTCTAGCACACAAGGGACCTTTCTGAAATGTAACAGCTATTGGAGAGCCACCATTTAAAAGGAGATAATGTCATCACTAGGTATCTCAGCAAGTAGTCTGGGTAGATTCATCTTTATCAACAAGGAAGTCTTCGCATTACCACCTTCATGTGTGTATAAACACAGAATAAATAACTAGGCTCTGCACTAGGAACTTCCAGTACAAGTGAAAACAACCGACCAAACAAAAAACCCAAACCTAAAAACAGATGAGAAGAGCTGCATTCAGAGAGTGAGAGAAGCACACGAAAACAATGAAATAATGTTGCACAGGGTCATAACCAGAGGCAGAACAGACAGTGACCTGGCTCTGTTCGGTTTAGATAGCACTGTGACTTGGAGTACTTAAAGCATAGTATGAGCATGTAGCTTCTACCTAGAGTTGAAGGTTAGAGCAGTATTTGGAGAGAAGTGAGTGCTCAAGAAGCCCAAGGTGTTGTTTGATCTGACCAGAACTGTTGTATTTATCCTCTCCTCAAGGGACAGTGTACACAAATACAAAACCAATGGTCCAATTTGGCTGTTTTTACGCTGATGTAGGGCCCCAATTCTCATTTGTGGTGCCCATAGATGCCAGGATAGCTGACAACTATTTTGCAAAGTTGTCAACAGCAATTACAATGTCATTGACAATGTCATTGACATTCATTGACAGATACCTTCACCTAGACTGTACACAGATCTCTTCCACTTACCCACTTTTCCCATTCAACTTGATGTCTATGTCACCAGAAGTTGTCCGGCAGCTGGCGAGTGATAGTGATGTATGACCTGTGTTATCCAGGGGTGTCGAAAAGATTGCAGTAACAAACACCTTTGAAATATACACGGTGCTTCTTCCAGTGTCTTTGCTGCATTAAGTAAAAATAAAGACATAACTGAAAAAAAAACCTTACTTTTAATAAAGTTCAAGGCTCAATTAATTCTTAAATGGGCTCTTTTCTGTTCACTGAAGATGAAGCTGTTTATCTGAATACTTTTTATTTTATTGCCCATAATGAACATAGATTTTAATATGTCTGCAGAGAATCAAGTATTCGACACAGATTTCCAGCTAGTAGTTTTGGAAAGTGATGCATTTAGAAAAGTAGGTAATTCACCATTGCATATTAGTTCGTTCCAGTTACCAGACCAGCAGCCACAGCAGAGGAAACTGGAATATACTTTGCCTCAGACCTGCCTCTTCCCTACGGACTTGCCCGGTGCTCTGGACTGGTGGCTGTTCCTGCTCTGCTGGCCTTCTCTTGGGTACTCACTCAGCAGTGAGGACACTGCCCTTCTTGCCTTGCCATCACCCTCACCTCCCCTTGCACCTGGGTCCCCTTCCCTTGCAAACAGCCAGCCCTTAAGTGCAGACTGCTGTAATTCAGTCAGTTTAGCAATATAGGTAACATGGGGAAGAGGAGGGATTTCTTTCCCCTGAAACAGCCTGGGACTAGGAAGGCGTGGAGACTGCTCAGATACTGCCCTCTCCTTGCTCATTTTCTATCGGCTTTTGAACTGTAGCTCTTGGAGGCACAGCACAGGGCTTCTAACAAGTGTAGGTGCAATGGGAGGGTTTATTATGCTGGACTGTGATCCCCTGTACTACACCTTTTCTAAATTTGTTGTTAGCTGGCTGGCTGGATGATGGCAGTGTTCAGCTAGAGCATCAACCCTTTACTATTCACAGAGGTGCTTCTCAGCCACCGGCTCTTAACCAGTGCCCATGTCTGAGTGGGCAGGGGCTGTCTCCCACCAGCAAACCTGTTGAGAAAGACCAATCTGTACTCCTGGGTTACTGCTGCTACCTGTTAAAGACCACCTTTGCCATGAGGGGTCACAAGAAAAACTAAACTTTGCATTTTTATCTTTATATTCTCCATCAAGAGAAATCTCAGGACACACGGGGCTATACATACAACATCCAGGTCCTTATGTTCCAGTTCATATCGATGGTTAGAGAAGCATTTCCAATCACTAGTTTTATCCCAGTCCCAGGTATGAGGGATATGGAAGCACTGGGGAATTCAACAGCAGTGACGTGTATTCTAGAGCATGAAGGGGATACAGGGAAGAAAAAGAAAAGGAGAGGTTTGTATTTCACGAGTCAGGTGAACACAAGACTAGATTCAAATTTCAAATGCAAATTGCCCTTAGAGGGAATACTTACCTTGAGATGTTGTATTTGACATTACCAAGCCCATATTTCTCATAGCCACTCAAATCAGGGAAACGCTCCTTCTCCATATTCTGCTTCAGGATTTCCAGACCAACCTCCTTGGCTACAGGAAAGCAGGGATTAGTTCAGTTGACTTTGATACTGCTGGGGAGTTTAATTATATGTTTCTGGCTTAGAAGACGGGATGGACACAGAGTCAGAAGGAAGAGGGTGTTTCATTTGAGACCCAGCAGTCCTATTTCAGATCTTGCTCCTAGTCATGTCAGGAATTAAGCTTAACAATTCAATATCTGAAATCAAATGAACCTTGTTATGATGAACAATGCTGTCAAGCAGCTTAATCTATCTGCTATATTGTACTTAGTAAACTTTCCTTTTCTCTAGAACCTGTGATCAGGTCATTTTCCTTCCACTGCCCTTGCTTCCCGAGATGTCTGTCATACCAGGATTCATTGCAATACCACCACCAGTTCCCCAAAACATCACACATACCGTATTCCAACCCCTTCTGGGTGATCCTCACTTTGAGTCCAGGGTTGGCATCGAGTTGCCCACTGAGCAAGCTTAAGAGAAGGAGGGAACAGCAAATCCTCACCATCTTCCTTGTTTTTTTACAGGACCTGTTAATAATAATAATAATAAAAGAAGTTCATGCTATGTCACATTGCAGGTGCACTCTCTTCTCCCTCCTCAGAAGAAGCTGTTCTGTCACCACATTTCTCTCCAAATGGATAAAGTGGAAAGCCCAGCAACTGTGGAAGAGAGGAACTGCTCTGCACAGACTGTTAAAGAAGTAAGAGTTCCTGGGGGTAGAGAAGTCAGCCTATCCAGTGTCATACGAAGTGGAGAAAGCACTTGGGATGCATCCTTCTGGACAAATCATGTTGAAAGGGAAGTGGCTCTGAATTTTTTGGCTGTAATTATTCCCCTCCCCCTCTAGTTTGTGAAATAAATATCTTATTTTTCCTAAAATGTATGGAGCTCTTGGTGCATCTTGGGAATTCAACAGACCTTACTGGGTCTTAGGACTTTGGAAAAACAGCTCATTCAGTTATAGATGTTGACACCCTCACTTTAGGAACTACTCACTAAGATCTCAGCCACAATTTTGAGAAGCATTTTATGCTCCCTCCCAATAGTCAACTAAAGAAAATAAACTTGTGCCAGCAGACAATGTTTTCATGTCTCCTTGTCTGCATATTAATAAATACATTGTTTTATCTATAAATTTTCCTTGCAAACTTTATGGTCAAATGGATGTTTATTTTTCCTTTTTTCATTCTCATTAAATCACATTTTGCCAATGGAGAACCATGGCCTGGTTCTCCATTCACAGATAGGGACTTCAGTGCTCAACGTATTTTATAAGAACAAATTAATAGAGGCAACATAAGTGCCTTTACTAATAATTTATGTATTATTGCTAGTGTCTTGTTTCCCTTGTTTGGGCACATCAAAAATGGACTCAGCTCTTTTATCATCTCCTCTCAGAAAATTTTAAGGAGATGCTCATAACCTGGGACAGTGACTTAATGTCCAGAACATTAAAAAAAAAAATCATTTATCATTCACAAAGGGTTGCCCTTCCCCATCTGCTCAGGTGGAATTGGTTTTATTTAATTAGAGCCATTCAAAAGTTATGTCTCTCATCTAAGACATCTTTATAATAAAGAGGGACACATCTATCTTGAAATCACTCATCTTAAAACAAATTTCCCTGTTGGGAGTTCTCATCTCCCTCCTTTGACTACAGGATTCAATGTCTGCCTCTGAGGTGGGACAAGGTAGGTAAGATGAACCTATACCAGTTATATATATGTTATGTGCCAGTGGTGATCAGTTATTGTATGGTTTTGGGGTGATCCTTCTATTAATGAGGGAGCCCCATACCTCCTGGCCGTTCTTCACATAGGGAACCTGCTCCTAAAGACATAGATGCCTTCTGAAAGACACTCAACTTCTGGATGATGCCAATAAATAACTTGTCAATAACCAGAGACAATTTACTTTCTCACAATAAGTTCTGCTAATGGAAGCTTTTCTATAATGCTGTGAGTGAAACCTGTCACTCCCTTTCATGGCATGAAAAAAACCCAACAACATGCACGTTCCCCCCCACATTGCCACCCAAACCAGCCCCAAAACCCAAGCAGAAACCCACAATAAAGAAAAGGTAAGGCTGGCACCATTGATTAGCTATGCAGTGGATGATCACTTGACTGTCCTTACCTTCTCATGCACATCATGCAGCGGTCCTTGGTGGCTCTACGGCATTTACCATAGAGGTAGTGAGTGAGTCAAGCAAAGTCCCATCCCAGGGGCCTCTGTGACTAGGTTTAAATTGAGATGGAGCTATGCTGTATGAACCACTGGCTGCAGGAAGTGTGAAAGTGAGAAGCTGTTGCTGCCAACAAGGTGTCCCAGGGAGAGTGGGAGAAGCCACCCCGATGGATAATTTTAAAACCAAACTGGACAAAATCAGGTAGCAGTTCTGTGATTTTTTATTTTTTTGTTCCCTCAGAGCTGGGAACAGTCCTCTGTGGGAGAAGTTCACAGCAAGAATAACAATCAGGATACACTATGATGATTTTCCTTATTCTTTACTATTACACTGTGTTATGGACAGCTGGACATACATGGGAGCGTCTTTTCTAGCATTAAGTTTATGTAAAAAAACTTCTTTAGTTACCAGAGAACTGTTGCAGGGCTGGGATGAAACCACCTAGAAGGAGACAACTGCCTCTCCCTTAATACCTGAAAATTTATTTTGATGTTGCTGCCTCTTTCTCTAGCCTTTCATCAGAGGTAATAATATATCTCAAGCCTCTAAAATCTTTTCAGTCCTGTCCACAATTTAAACAAACTGCAAAGTTATAACATTCACTTAGTTTTTGTGTGACAGACAGTCTCCAGTAATCCCACAGAACACCTTTGCCTTTAAGTACAACTAATGTTTTCTTTTCAATTTTAAGCGGCAGAAATTGAGAGGTGGAAGAAACACGCTTCACGGGCGGAACAAAACCAAACTACCAGGAGGAAACGTGTCTTTGACATAGGCATAGTTCTCAGAATTTAAAAATCTCAAAATTTAACCACATTTAGCTACACTGCTCCCTTCCCCCAGCAAAGCCACTCTATGGCAAAGAATAATCACAAAGTATTTGCTACCATACCTCTCCTCCCAGGCCGAAGAGAAGACCCTTGCTGTAACAGACCACAGGGCTGAGGACGCTGCAGGAAGACCCTCTGCAGCCACGTCTTTTAAAGGAAAGAACTGTGAGCTGGAAGAGAGCCAATTGGTGCCATCTTCAGCAGTATCACATAGGGAGTGGCCTCTCTGGTAATCATATCCCAACCTCTTTTGGGTGTCCTGGGTTAAATCCATCACTCTAATTTCATTTAGGGACTATGCAAAGGGCAGTGTAAACTGTTGGGTGGGGGTGCTCAGGCGCTGGGGTGCTGTGCACCCTTTGTGGGATGCCATTTTGGCACTGACTTTTCAGGTGGACCTGAGAGGAAACCCCAGGGGGGAATATTCCAGCAGTTCCACAGGACTGATACTCATAGCCAGGTCTGTATTGTGAAAGAAATGAATGAATGTGCCACCTCTAGGAAGGACAGATGGAAAACAACTGTCCAGGCCCACCAATTCTGAAATTGCTCTGGATACAGAAAACCATAAATTATGTAGTATTTATATTATAATGTATACATGCCCTATAGTGTGCATATATATATATATGGCAAATATATAGCATCAAGTCATTGCAGTCAATATTTTTCATTTCTTCTGCTTCCTTATCCAGTGAAACAGTACTTTAGCTAACCAGTACTACATGGCTTGTCAAAGAGGTGATTTAATCAATTAGCTTGCGTGTAAACCAAGCCAGTTCCCTCAGGCGTGGAGCCCTGCGCTGGACAATCGGAGTCACTTCATTGTGCAATCCATGAATAGAAAAGGGAAGCAACATTTGTCAGTCAGTCAACAAATACTCATGCTTTACATAGATTTAACATTCACCACAGGGAGTCACATGCATAATAATTTCATTATTTATATCTCTGTCAAGTGGGGATGAATGAAAATCACACCTCAGTTACATAAAACTCCCCTGTGAATTTTTTGCTCAAGTTCTGCAGTTCCTTCAAAGCAAGGGAAAAGCTCCACTATTTCCATCCATATAGATCTCCAAGATTTGCAAACAACTGAATTGTCTGAAAACCATCTCATCTTGCCCTCATCATACCCTTTCAACATTTTATGGTTCTTCTAACGGAGTACCACCCAGTTTAGATAAAACTTTCAGCAAAAGTTAACAGAGACAGACTAAGGTTTCCAGAACAATCTCATCATTTCTTTCTACAAATATAGCAGTAAAAGCCAAGTATCTGCTTTGCAGGCACATTCAGATAGCACATTCAAGTATGCTATAAATAGTTTCCACACCCAAGCTTTTCACCTCTCAAGGTGTTACAAGGAGCCCCTACAAGGAATGTTTTGTTTCAGTTTTCTCTATTGAGCCACCAAGTGCTTGCTTCAATCTATGCGCTAAAGGGGATGTGGATTGCAATCCTTTTTTACCCAATATACAAGAAACCTAATGAGCATATCAGTATGGCCATCCATGGAGACTTGTTGCTGCATCTCTGCAGATCACTTTGGCTTTGCATGATTCCAGTGTTGCCTCTGGCTCGGTGCTCTACCGGTTCCCTCCTTTCTCTGCCTCCCCCAGTTCTCCCCTGTCAGCGTGGGCTCTAGTCTGAGGTGGCACACTGAGGGATGTGTGTCATTTCCATTGTTCTGTCAATGGGGAAACAATACCAGACTCAAAATAGTATGCTGACCAGTAGGTATAGGATGATATAGGGGAATTGTTGGTGTATACAGCATCCTCTTTAATCGTAGGAGAGGCAATTGCTTTGTTTGTGAGCAGTAGCCAGACTAGTGCTAAAGGGGCAGTGTGATGTTAAGCCGTGGCTCTGGTTTGAAAAGGCCCATTGAGCCATGGCACTCGCTGGTCAGCCCTGGAGCATGTGTCCCATTGGAAGAGAGAAGAGCTGGGCACCAGAGCTTTAGTTCTCTTTTTCCCCATCTCATGAATTCTACCCCAAATAAGCAGAAGAAAGTACCTGAAGTGTTATCAATGAGGGGCACAAAGCTGTTTAATAATCTCCATTTCTTTTGAGTTTTTCCTCTTCCATTCTTTTTCTAGTTGCTTTTCACATAGCACAGCATACAATGACTTGGAAGCCCTTTCTGTGCTTTGATGCTGTTTGGTTTTAGGATTTTTTTTTCAGTAAAAAACTGTAGCAGCCAGCATGATGAAAAAAAACCAAATTCAGCTGCAAATCAAATACAAGCTACATTTCTGTCCCAAGCTGGAACTGAAATTTTCATAGTGAAATGACTATAGACTAGTTTTCCTTTCCATACACTTCCAATATCTCCTGGTCAAATGTCTCCGGTGACACTGACATAATGTGTTTTCCTTTACCTACTGGTCAGCATACCATTTTGAGTCTGGTATTGTTTCCCCATTGACAGAACAATGGAAATGACACACATCCCTCAGTGTGGCACAGACTAAAGCCCACGTTGACAGGGGAGGACTAGGGGAGGCAGAGAAAGGAGGGAACCAGTAGAGCACCAAGCCAGAGGCAACACTAGAATCATGCAAAGCCAAATATGTAAGAATAAAGTTTCCAGCTCCATTTTACAAATCTGAGAGGTACAGAATTATATGGAGATCGTTACTCTCAAAGAGCTGCAGCTACTCACAAACAAGGAAGAACTGCTGGATGTTGTAAAGGCCAAGGGTAGCTTTGGCTGCAGTGAGCATGAGACTGTGGAGTTTCAGATCCTGGGAGGAGTGAACAAGACAAAGAACAGAATTACAGCCATAGACTTCAGATGAGCAGATTTCAGGGACCTGCTTGGCAAGATCTGTGGGAAAATGCCCTGGAGAGCAGAGGCCCAGAAGAGCTGGCTAATCTTCAAGGGCAACTGCCTTAGAGTGTAAGAACAGTCCATGACAATGCTCAGACTGTTGAGCAACTGTGGCAGAAGGCCAGCCTGGATGAACATGGAGCTCCTGAGTGAACTCAAACACAGAAAGGAAGCATACAGAAGATGGAAACTGAGATCAGCTACTTGGAAGGAACACAGGAAAGCCAAAGTTCAGTTGGAGCTGAAGTTAGTTTGGGAGGTGAAAGGCAACAGGAAAGGTTTCTGTTACTACATCGATAGCAAAAGGAAGGCTAAAGAGAATATGGGCTTATTGCTCAGTAGGTCAGGGGACTAGTGAAAAAAGACATAGAAAAAGCCACTTTTACTAGCAAGACTTGTCCTCTGGCCTCCCAGGTTGCAGAGCTCCTAGCTGAGTTTGTGGGAGGGAAGCAGTACTCACAGCAGACCAAGACAGAGCTCAGGATCATTTAACCCACTTGGACATACACAAATCCATGGAACTGGATGCATCTAGGTGCATCTAGAGCTACTGAAGGTTCTGCCAGGCTGATCTAACTCTGAAGCTGCTGTCTATAACCTTCAAAGAGTTGTGGCACTTGAGAGAGGTTCCTAATGACTAGAACAAGGTGCATATCACACTTATCTTCAAGGTCAAGGAGGATGATTCAGAGAAGTCAGTCTCACCTCAGTCTCTGATAAGGTTATGGAGCAAAATGTCTTAGAAGCCATTTCTAAAGCACATAAAGGGTAAGAAGGTGACTGGGAAAAGCCATAATGGATTTTCCAAGGGTAGGCCATTCTTGACCAACCTCATTGCTTTCTGTGGTGAGCGGGCTGGTTGTGAGAATCCAACAGAACCACAGGATGTCTCAAAGCTCTCTTGCTGCAAGATATCTGCCACCTCTGCACTGTGGACAAGAGGACAGCAGTGGATGTTCTGTACCTCAATTTCAGCAAGGCCTTTGACACAGATTCCTTTAGTCTCATCACCAAGTTTGTGACATAGGGGCTGGAGAAGGTAGGTAGGAAATTGGCTGGACTGCCAAAATTGAAGAGCTGTGATCAGCGAAGTCTTGCTGTTGATCAGTAACTAGTGGAGGTCCCACAGGAATCAGTAGTGTGACCAATACTGTTTAATGCCACCTGAATGATGGGACAGGGTGCACTCCCAGCAAGTGTGTAAACAACAACAAACTGGGGGGAGCAGTCAACATAATGGAGGGCAGAGCTTCCATTCAGAGGAACCTGGATAAGCTGGAGAAATGAGCTGACAGTAACCACATAAAGTTAAAAAGAGCAAGTGTGAAGTCTTGCATATGGGAGGGAATAACTCCCTGAAGCAGTACAGGCTGGTGGCTGCTGTTTAGAAAGCAGCTCTGCAGGGAAGAATGTGGGAGTCCTAGTGGACAAGAAGTTGAACATAAGTATGCAGGTCCAAGTAAGGGATGCTTCTCCTCTATTTGACACTTAAACTGTCCACTTTTGGAGTACTGTGTCCAGATTGGGCTCCTCAGTACAAGAAGGATATTGACATCCTGGATCAAGTCCAGCAGGTGCCACCAAGGAGGCTGGAGAACATGACATACAAAAAAAGTCTGAGAGATTATGCTTGTTCATCTTGGAGAAGAGGGGAGGCTTGAAAGACCTTTTAGTTGTCTTCAACAGATCAGAGAATATAGAGAAAATGGAGCCAGACTCTTCTTGGACGTGTGTGGTGATAGTACAAAAGGCAACAGAACAAGTTAGAACATGGGAAATATTGATTAACTATTAGGAAAAAACCCATTATTCTGAAGGTAGTTAAATAGTGGAACAGGTCGCTCAGCGAGGTTGTAGAATCTTCATCCTTGGCAGGGTTCAAGACTTGACTGGACGCAGCCCTCAGCAACCTGATCTAATTAGTCCCATTTTGAGCCAGGGTCTGGACTAGATGATATGACTCTGTAATTATGTGATAATTAATTGGATTTTATAAACCTGTGCCCACTGTTGTTATACTGTTACAAAGGGAAAGGGAAAATTCTTATGAATAATAAGGTCTTACTCCATACACAAAGTTTTGCTAATGCTAATGAAGATAATATGAATAATGCAAGAACTGGTTCCTAAAATTAATAAAATATGGTGCCTATAACTCTACTGAAAAGGTAGTTATCAGGTGGCAGTAAGTTTTGTAAAGCATCAATAACGCTGTCAGCTATATTCACCGTACTAAAATCAGACTCAGTCTGTGGAAAGTGATAAAGAGGTTTTACTAAAACATTAAAAATAATGACAAAAAGCCATGCCTCTAATGTTATAGCATCTACTCTCTACAAGCCAACAGAAGGAAGACTACATTTTTCTTTTATTATTGTTTAAAAGTAAAAGGTCATTAGGAGTGAATGTCAAGGTCCTCATCTCCCCCTTCCTCAAGTTCATAGTGAACATCACTGGAAATGACCAGATGACCCTGAGGAAAGAAGAACATGTAAAATTACTTTAAATTTTGGACAGATAAATTCAGGGTCAGTTGGACGAGATCCCAGTCCCAGTATACCCACTAGTTGCTCATCAGGGCAGCAGACAATTGACTTTATGCCTCCTCAGCCATAATTAACTTTAGGGTAGGAATGGGCTCTGATGTAAGGTAATACAATCCTCCTAAAGGCTGAGTAATACCACTGAGACACTCAGGTTGCCTATGGGCCTTCCAAGAGAACGACAAGAGCAGTGAGGACTCAAGCACTTAATGCTCCTAAGCCCAACTTGGTATAGCAGAGCTGTCTTTGTGTTGTCCCCATGCCAGCAGACCCCAAAGGCCCAGTGGACCCTTTATATCATACAACTGCTAGGGGCGTGTGTGAGGGTGAAGTTTGGATTTTCTATCTAGTATTTAGTTAAAGCTTTACTATTAGCAACGTTTAGAGCTATCCAACAGAAGAACACACACAAATGCACAGGCCTGAAAAAGAAGGAACGTTCTTTAACAGGAAACAGCACTCTCACCTTTTTGATTTGTATTACAGGTCCAGTCAGGGTAGTGTGGGCCAAGTTAAGAAGAGGAAATCCTTTTTCTAGTTTATCTTTGAAAAGGACATATAAAACCACATTTTAATGTAATGATAAAATGCACTTCAGAGGCATCTTTCTCAAGGAACTTGATTTGTTTTGTAATTTCCCTTTAATCATCTGTCCTTGCACCTCTTGAGGGACCTATTGTTCATATTTGCTTTTTAGCAAAAAATCTCGTGAAAAGATGCATACAAACCTCTTACAATCTCTCAGCTGTCTGACACTGGGATCTGACTGCCTTTGCTCCTTTCCAGATATCCACCCCACAAGGTCTGATTTCTGCTGTTTCCCACTCACAGAATCACAGAATGATATGGGGTTGGAGGGGACCTCTGGAGACCATCTAGTCCAACTCCCCTGACAAAGCAGGTCCTCCTACAGCAGGTTGCACAGAAACTTGTCCAGGTGGGTTTTGAATGTTTCCAGAGATGGAGACCACTTCTCTGGGCAGCCTGTCCAGTGCTCTGCCACCCTCAAAGTGAAGAAGTTCCTCCTCATGTTTAGATGGAACTTCTTAGTACAAGTTTGTGCCCATTTCCTTTTGTCCTGTCACTGGGCACCACTGAAAAAAGACTGGCCCTTTCCACTTGACACCCACCCTTTAAGTATTTATAGGTGTTGTTCAGATGCCCCGTCAGCCTTCTCTTCTCTGGACTAAAAAGACCTTCAACCTTTCCTTGTTATAGAGAGATGCTCCAGGCCTCTGATCATCTTTGTTGTCCTCTGCTGTACCCTCTCCAGCAGTTCCCTGTGCTTCTTGAACTTGGGAGCCCAGAACTGGACGCAATACTTCAGATGGAGCCTCACCAGGGCAGAGTAGAGGGGTGGGATAACCTCCCTCGACCTGCTGGTGACAATCAAGTTCCTGGGGTGCATCAAGACACTCTGATTTACTCTCCATCTTCCTTTCATTTTCTTCTCTACCTGATCCTGTTAGGCCCTCTTATTCTCACCTATCCTTACCTTCCTGGCTCAAGCCCCAGCTCTATTCCTATTTTTCTTTCCAAACAACTGACTTTTGCATCCCTCCCTTTAATTTTCTTTCCTTTCTCCTCATCAGTGACTCACTCACTTCCTCAGCAGTTTCCTCACCTCTGTTTACCTCACAGGTACATTCTGTACTCTTCCACCTTCTTCTTTCCACCTTCATCTCCTTCTTTATCACCCCTCAATCTCTGCTTCCCACTGAGTTGATTTTCTACTTTGTCCTGCCTGTGGCAGCAGGTGAAGCACAAAGGCAGAGGGAGGTTATAAAGTTAGAGACACTCTCCCAAAGCCCCAGGATGTAAGTGTGCTTCTGTGCTTCCCCACTCTGGGGCATTCTCTGGTTCTGGCTTGACTATGTCAGGACAAGACTCAAGCATGTCTCACCTCTGCTGCCACGCTTGATCCAGTGAAAAAGAAACCCAGACCCAGGGTTTGGAAGGGAGCCACGACTTACTATGTCCCAGCCCCTAACCCGGATAACTGAGAGACCAGGACTAAAGTCCAGCACAGAGTAGACCTGTCCAGGTGTAGCCAAATGGACAGAAAACCTCAGATAACACAGTCTTTAAAGCTGGGCACTTGCTTTTATGGTTTCAGCCTTGCTTTCCCACCTAGTGGCCACTGGCCACAATCCTTACCATTAATTACTGGGATCACTGTGCTCTGTAAAGCATAAAACAGAAAATTCTCCATCGGTGACATCTGCTGAGGGGGAAAACACATTTGATGATTATTACTGGATGCCTATGGAATTGCAGCTTCATGAGGGAGATGGAGAATTAGAAATGGAGCAACATGCAGAAAGATCAGAAAAGAGTCTGGGACAGAAAATTTTAGGTAGGAAAGGGTCATTTTTTGGTTTAAGTTGCAGCTGAACTATGCAAAATACACACAGCAAAGAGGTGTCTATTTTTTCTCACAATACATCATATTCAAGGGACTTTTTATTTCATTTTTGTAAGTTGAGTGTATAGGTTGAACCTTAACTTTCGGAACTAAAACTGTTCAAACCCCTTTCAGCTGCCAGGACTCAGTTCTCAGAAGTGAACTGTTCTCTGAGTGGCAAGAACTGCCCTCTCCTGGTGCTCTGTCTTATGCCACTGTGATGAGTGTCCTCCTCCCTCCACTTAAAGATGTAGGTTGGGCTGAGCTGCTGCAGAGTCGCACTGACCATTTCTCAGTCTACACTGAATGATCTAAGCAGTGGCACGGTGTTTCTTTCATTCCCTATTTTTCACTTGCCTTTTTATGTTTGTGTGTGTGTTGTGTTTGAAGTGATCCAAGATAATTCCCAAAACAGAGCTCAAGCCTGACACTGTATTCCCTCCAGCTGCTACACCAACTCAATCCAGCTGTGAATTCAGGCTGGCCCTCAGAAATGGCTAGAAGAGGTGCTAGGCCCATGCTTGCCTTTGTGCTGCTGAGTACAGAAGTGAGCAGAATCAACTATGACGACTTGCTAGGTCAGGCAGACATTTCTCTTTGTTTGACATAATGTTACATGGTAAGAACTCCAGAACATTTGGAGCCTCTGACAAAAAAACGCCACCCCAACACTCCAAAAGGTATTTCTTCTTACTTGAAAGAAAAAGAAAAGCAGAGAATATACTATTTCAAAGCAGAAAGAGAAGTGGCAGGTGATATTCCCAAGACTGACCAAGAATTGTCCAGCAATAAGCTCAGATAAAGTTCTTGTAGCTCTGAAGGGCTCAGCTACCTTTCCTAGGCACTGTACCTATCAACTTACCTCAGCGAGGCCAAGAGTTGGGTGCAGCAGGGAGAACTGGAGCCTGAGGAAAAGAGGTAAAAGAAGAGGATTCACTAGAACAGATGAAGGTGCAAGTTATGCACACTGCGTGAAGATTCAATTATAGAATTTCATATTGATTTAATGCTGTATCACACATTTAACTTTCCCAAAGACTCTTGGATTCCCAACAGCTTTTAATCAGAACTGGCACGACTACAAATGAGTTCTAGAATCACTGGGATCTTTCTGATACTAACCTACTCTTACACTCGTGTCGTCCTGGGCTCTGACTCTAACACTTAGGAAATCAGATTTTTCTGAATTGCCATTTTCCACATTAGCTAAACTATGCATTCCCAAAATGTTCATCATAATTTCAATAAACTCCTATCCATTCCTAACCATTATGATTTCCTGTTTCCACTGATGCCTGAAATGCATCCTCAGATCACTGTAAATATAATAGGAGGGAAAACCAACATTTTGAAGAACACATTCTTGTGTCAAAAGCTCTAAGTGAGTGGCATCATTACTTTTTAAACTTAGGCTGACACTGTGGCTCTGATCACTCTAAACTGGCTCAGAACAGTCTAAGTCATCTTTTCCTGTTAAAAAGGTCCAGTGACCAAAACTAAGAAAAGACTGCTTGCATTTTTCTTAAATGAAAATGTAATAGGTTAAAAAATATCATATATTCTAGAGTTCTGCCCCAACTTGGAGTACAGAGCTAGTAAGAAGAAACACTGATGTGAGCTACCTGCTCGAAAGTCTGTGCTTCTACCCACTTGGTGTGCTTAGCGGGAAAGGGACTGTCAGCCCAGCCCAGCTTGAAGTGTGAATAAAATTTGTTCTATGGCAGCTGAGAACACCTGTAACTGTAAGTAACCACAAAACCAGCAAAATCAAAAAAGCTCTGAGCTTTGTTTCAAACTACAGACACCTTCCTAGTCTCATTTGTGTGGTGGCACGGTGTCTGTGGTTGCAGTATGTGCTATGTAGTCTCACTTTTTCCTTCCCCTCACGGGAAGCCATACAGAGGGCTAGTTACTGCACTCTGGCAGTTTTGTTTATGATGCTGAGACATGGAATGCCAGCAACATTTAGAGAGTTTCGAATTAACAATTAAACTTCATTCTCCAGCATCAGCACAGGCTGAAAGAGATGCTGTTAAGATAACCAATAAGGTCAACACTGTCATCTGGAAAGGTATTTAACCTACAGAAAGGGGGAACATCACTTTGCACAAGAGGCATTGTTGTTGTTCCACAATATTACTATATTTATAATATTATTAGTATTTAATATTACTAAATATGACTAATTTCTGCAAGATTTAGACCAACCAGTTCAAAGTATGTTAGAGCCCTGTGAGAATGAAGGTAACTAGTTTTCTTTTTCTCATGATGAAACAAGCACTGTCAGGCTGACACAATGAAGTTCTGTTGTGTCCTAATGTTGGGATCCTTAATGCTGCTTTCTGAATTTTCCTCGGTTACCTCTTCAGAAGTAATGAGATAATCAACTTCTGTTTGGTTATTGTCAAATTGGCTCTGGTACTGGCTGTCTGCAGGGAAAAAAACAAAACAGTCTTCTGTGACTGTATACACAGACAGATACGGTGTTAGATACAGGCACAAACGCAATTGCTTTTGTGATTGGAAACACAATGTCTAAACTTTTTATTTGGTCAACACACGTAGATAGGGAAATCATGTGTGAATTTGCTACTTTCTGCCAGCAACTGAGATTGCATGAGCGAAGTGATAACACTAGCCAAATCACCTCCTTATCATTAGGATCATGTAAGTCCTTGCACGGCTGACATAATAGCTTCACTTTCAACCTAATGAAAAGATGTCTGGGGACACACTGTACTATTTTATAACAAACAAGTTAGAAGACTGGGCATCAGATAATCACATTTTTATGTATTACAATTTTTTCTTCAATAATCACTCAACCTCCCACATGGATAAAAGGGCTTTCATAAGTAGCTCTCTGCATGTGCCTATTCAATTCTACAATATGGGGTGCATATTTCCTCCCTGTGAAATACAACAGAACATCATGCATATTTGTGGCAGACCGGTATATGCCATTTTGTATCAATATTTACGATTTTCAAAGGGTCTGGAAGATTACTGTGTGATTCATTCAGCCTCAGCACGGAATGTTATCTTCTAGCTCACGTTACTTACGAGATTCCCTGTAAAGACGTAGTGGGTGGTTGAATTTGGCAGAACAGCAAGCACTTCTACAGAGCCAGTGGTCTGGAGGATGCATCTGTCTGCGTTTAAACTGACCACAGGTGGTGATGTAGCCATCAGCTTCAGCAGCACCGGGCACGCTGTTCCGTTACTCAGAGCAACCTGTAGAATTTCGAGGAGGTAAAAAAAAGCCACTGAATGAAAAATTAAGCTTTTATTAAGCTACAGTTTCTGTGGCTGCATTGTAATCAGGTGCTATATACCAATCCACTCGTTAATTCATCTATATTAAAAATACTTCAGTTTAATAATACCAACTGAAATGACAAAATTAGCGTTGCGTACACTCTGAATTTCAGAGACCATAAAACAAATGATGAAGTTTTACACTCAGCAATATTGAACATAGATAAAGAAATAATTTAAAGGTTGTTCCTGAAAAAAGTATTTCAAGAGGAGGGGATTAGCACTGCATGTTAAAGAAATGAGGGAAATGAGTGATTCCAGTAAAAAACAAATAAATAAATAAATTAACAACCCAAAGAATTTGGAAAAGAGGCAGCCTTCCAAAAGAGCCAATCTTTTGAAAAATAGACTCCTAGAGGACAAAACTTTGGTTGGCAATGCCACAGATTCCAACTTTCTTAATTTTATAGTAATTATTTGTGAAATAAATAAATAAATTTATTTATATAAGTAATTGCCCTATTAGGGATTTTTAAAGCATCTCATAATATCTTAATTTCTTGCATCACATTTATACATTTAGCTAATCATGTCTATTACTTCCCATTGTGTGTAATCTCTGGTAGTCCTAAATCAGGTATCTTTGCATAGAGAAGTCATGCTACCAATAGCAGAGATACCATTACCTTGAACAGGAATAAAAGGAGACTAATCTCACAGATGTTTACCATTTAGTCAATGTAACTGTTTCAGAGACTGAGAGCAAATCTAGCACTTAGAGGGGTAGAGAACAACAGAAAAGTAACATGATATAAATAGGAAAAACATAGTTGTGATGGGGTAGACATGTATGCCTGAATCTTGCACTAATCATAAATCAGATTCTCTGTCTACTCCAAACTTTTGCAAATAAGCTAGTACACAGATATCTAATATCCATAAGAAACATGAGCTACTGCTCTTTCTTAAATGGTCTGTGTAAGTAGAAGTACCCACCTCAGGAACAAAAACTTTGCATAGGGTGGTGTTTAGATTGAAAGCAGTAGCAAGCTGTAAACAAATAAAATAAATTAGATCCTTATATCAGCTGGAAAATTAGTTTTTTCTTGGGGAAAAACACCCCAACCCATATCCTGTTTACTTTACTTTTAGTTAATCCATGTTGTGTAGTAGTATTTCTTTTCCCCAGAATGATTCCTAGTGAGCCCACAGTTCTCTATGGGACACAAGAGAGACAGATTTCTTGTGGACGTGTTTCAGAAGCCCGTACCAGTGAACAAGCATTAAACTTTGAAAGAATAAACACTGCATCCTGCTTCCTTCCTGCCTTTGGGACTTTCTTACATGAAATACACTGTCAGGGCAGGACTCAAAAATCTTATTTGCCCTTTTGCTGCTAACCACTGTGATAATCTTTGTCAGTGCAATTTGTGTCACCAGTTATTATAAAGACCCTTTTAGCAATACTTCCTAGAAACTCTGACTACTAATGCCGGTGTGGAAACATAATTTCTGAAAGTAGTCTTGTGTATTCCTCACCCATAGCTGAAACCTCAGCCTCCTTGTACCTGCTTCTTGCCTCATTTTGATGCTGTGTTGAGTCTGAGGGTTTGTTCTAGCTCTCAGTACAGCTAATACATCGGCTGTGGGCCTCTATGCAGCCGACTGTGACTTCAGTACACTTTTCCTGTCTTGCCCTTTCCTTTCCTATGCGGTATCCATGCAGAGAAAAAGGTTTTTCAGTTCTTTCTGCCATTCTTTGCACATCAAGTTCATATCTGCCATTCCTTGCCTAGAGCTGCCAAGAAGCTCAGACTTAGGTTTGAGAGACACTTTGACTATTTTAAATGATGACATACAGAATGAATGTCAAGAATCCCTCCTAGAAATGGCAGAATAGTGACCCAAATCTGTGTGAAATGGCAAACATAATGTTAGTCTCCTGTGCTGCTGATATTTGTGATTCTATTACATGTAAATTATACTCACCTCTTCAGAGATGGTGATGTTAAAAGCCCCTGCTCTGTAGTACGCCAGTGAAGCGGACTTAAGAAAATAGCTGGAGACTCCCAGGTATAGCATGGAATCACCCTGGTCTGGGAGGGCAAATGGAGCTGGCACAAAGGGAGGGTCTGTGTGACTTCCTATTGGATAGACTGTGCCCTGCAAAGAATCATCATCATCAAGTATTTCTAGTTGTAAACATTAGTATCTGTCAGAATGCATTAGCAGTGGTTGAAAAGAAAGAATTCTTCCTAACACGAAGAAAAGCTTGACATTGAAGAAAACCTGAAGTAAGCAAATAAGTTTGTGATATGCCCTGAAAATCAACAAATTGGAAAAATACAGGAGTCACAGAGAAAATCTGGCCTCCATCCTTTCAATGTTTGAACTTGAGCATTCAAATTAGTATTCTGAACAGTAGCTATCAGACAAAAAAAAATCTTCTGGACCACAGTTTTCTTTCTCTTGTGGCAATGACACATTTGTTAATTTAATTCTGAGGGTGACATTTCAAGAAAATCTTCAGGCACATCCCAGAAGCACTGGAAGTCGCTTAGGACAGAGACGTGAACGAGCTTTTTACACTACTGAACTCTTAGCCCTGGTCCAGCTGCCAGTCCTCTAAGACCTGGTTTGGGTACTGCAAAGGCATGTGACCTTGATTCAGTTATACTAAGAAATTAATGCCTAAAGTGTGAAAAGGTATGTGAATTCAGGTCATGTAAGATAAGAAAAGTAAGAACAGAGAGTAAGTTGTGTAATTACTGACACTGTAACAATCAGTAGCTGAGAGATTCAACAGGAAAAATACTGACCTAGAAAGGTATAAAACCCTAAGAAAAAGGTTGAGAGTTGGAAGAAAGCCAACTGTTCCTGGACTGCATCCAAAGAAGTGTGGCAGCAGGTTGAGGGAGGTGATGCTGCTCCTCTGCGCTTGTGAGACCCCATGTGGAGTACTGCATCCCCCTCTGAATGAGTGCTCAGCACAGGAAGGAACAGACCTGTTGGAATGGGTCCAGAGGAGGGCCACAAAATTGATCAGGGGGCTGGAGCACCCTCTCCTATGATGACAGGCTGAGAGAGTTGGGGCTGTTCAACCTAGAGAGGAGAAGGCTCTGGGGAGACTTTACCGTGCCCTTTCAGTACTTAAAGTGGGCCACTAGGAAAGATGTGGACAAACTTTTTAGCAGGGCCAGTTAAGATAGGACAAGGAGTAACGGTTTTCAACTAAAAAAAGGGTAAATCTAGACTAGATACAAGGAAGAACTTTTTTACTATGAGGGTGGTGCAACACAGGTTTCCCAGAGAGGCTGTAGATGCCCCATCCCTGGAAATATTCAAGGTCAGGTTAGATGAGGCTCTGAGCAACCTGGTCTAGTTGAAGACTTCCCTGCTCATTGCAGGAGGGTTTGGACTAGGTGACCTTTAAAGGTACCTTCCAACCCAAACTATTCTATCATTCTGTGATTCCAACTCATAATCACCAAGAATCAGCTTGTTCCAAGGAGCACTGAGAACCAGCAACTCCCTTAACTGATTAATAACTGATTTAGAAAGGCTCATTCAGTATCCCATTGGGGTGTCAAAACATTAAAGCTTAGCCTGTAAGTTCTAGTTAGCTATAGTAGCTGATAAATAAATACCTACAATTTTTAAACTGTATATCCTGTATAGTATGTATATCCTGCTTGCAGAATGTTTTTTGTGGCTGTAAAACTTCCTTGAACAAAATAACCAAGGAGAGTTTCAGCTGTAGCTTTAGCACACCTTTCTTATACTGAAGTCAGTTCTGAGAGCAGTAGGGAGGCTCTGAACTACAGGGACTGTTGAAGCTGCTGGAATAGCTGGGCGTTACTGAGATATCTCTTGCCAACAAAGGCGAAAAACAGATAAGAAAGGAACTGCTGTGTGCTGCTCAAGGACTGTCTGTGAGAAGTCTTTTTTTGGGTATATACGTATACAGGGTGCTGAGTCATCTCAAAACAAATGCTTTGGATTGCAATCACGTTGGTAGCCATCATTAAGTATCACCAGCAACAGGCGAAGGACAAGCAGAAGTGGAAGAGGTGTATATCTAAAGAACACTTTAATGCTGTTAACAAAGCACATCTGAAATAATGTAACTCTAAATAATGGCTTTGATTAATTAATAAATGCAGTTAATCTATCAAATAAACAATTTTATCCAGTTTCCAAAATAGCTCTTGCCCAAAATGTCCAAATGTCTCACTGCTTTCTAACTAAATATTGGAGAGACTGCATAAGACTGTAGTGAAAGAAAATGAATCAACACAAAAGAGAATCAGAAAAGTGTTAGAAAGCACACTGACATTAAAGATAAATTACCTTCAAATCCAAGTTAATGTGTGATTTGAAGACCGCTGGAGAACTAACTAGGGAGTAGTCTATTTGTGCAAAGGCATCGATCTGGCTTAAGACTAGAAGAATGATGGACAAAACCAAAACAGGCATTATTACAAAAACACATCAACATCAGTTACTGTTTAGTTAAAGGCAAATGCATTACAGAAATTATTAATTTGAAGAAAAATGATGGTGAGAGAAGGAAGAAGAAAATGAAAAATATTTTTATGAGGGGAAATGTGAGCCTCCCCTCTGAAAGATTAACAGATTCCTCCCATTTTAGGCCTTCTCTCCTGTTACTCACAACCGAATACACTCCTTACACACCTCCCCTGTGCAGTGAAATGCATATCTACAACAGAGTCCTCTTTGTTATGTATTTCCTGAGAGCTAAACTTTCCTATATGATTAGTGAAACACTGGTAAATACTATAAAATACTTTGGAAGATGACATTAGGACAGTTTTATGCATATCAGTGTTGCAGGCAAGGGATGTTTGTTCACAACAACAGAGAGCACTTTTACCATACAACATGATTGAAGACTTATTCTGAAAGGTGCTTGCATGCAACTTCAGTCTGATTGTTATTTTTGATTGGACTGTAAGGTCTCTTCCTATTGCATAAATAATCACATATTTTTAAGGAGAAATGGTGAATTCACGCAGAGATTATGAAATCCTCAATACGTCAGCACAGGTTGGAGTGCCCTCGAGCCTGAAGTGTTTAGGTATGTGCTACATAAGAAAATGTTCTTGATGACCATGATTTTCAGTAATATTTGCCAGTGCCTGGCACAGCAGGTATAGGCCATTTTAGAAAAAAAAGCCAAAAAAAGCCAAAAAAAGAAAAAAGCTACTTACTCTGCTTCCTAATAGCAGAGCAGATAATAGAAATACCCACAATGCAAAGTGTGGAGTGGGAACAAACTCTCTAACGTGAATTATATGACTTGGGGGAATTAAATGAATTTGATTTGGTGAAAACTACAAATAACCTTAGTCTTGGAAAAAAAAAACCAACAGCAACAACAAAAAAACCCCAAATAAACAAACAAACAAAGATGTGGGGTTGATTTTAGTAGTGAAAATCTTACATTTATATGCTTTTATGACAAATACATCTACCTTCTTCATGCTTCTGTAAGGGTGACACAGGAATTGCTACTGGTGTGAAGAGAAACATGCTTAGTGTGACAGTGTCTTCCTGGAACATCTTGTTATCTCACCAAACTCAATTTCACAACAAGATGTGCTAAATTTATGAGATCTTACAGGGCCTCAGTGCAGCACGGGGTGTTTGGTAGGTCTTTAGTGGATTACTGCTAACTTGGGTTTTCTTATGTCCACAGTACCAAGAGCATACAGGATCAGCATGAAAATGTTCATCTCAAAAATCTAAGGAAACAACACGGGGCAGCTCCAACAGACTGACAGACTACAGTGGACTTGCAGAAGAAGAAATCTGAATATTGTATATAAGGTGTATGCACAAGATTTCTAAGGTGGAGTATGGAACAGGTTAAGGTACACAACAATGAACGTATTTTCTTCCTTCACACATTTTTTTGTGTGTACTGTGACCACAGGAATGGCTTGGCAACTAATAAAAAAAGGCTACAATTTGAGCCCTATGAAGATTACTTAACAGAAATCTGTTATCAACAACTCACCCTGATGCTTTCTAAGCTGTGCATCCATCATTTGAATTTTGTATTTGATACTGAGGCACAGCTACATGAAAAGAGAGACAAGTCAGTAACGTAAGGCCCGTATTTCCACTCCTTCTTTCAGTAGCAGAAACCATCTTTGCAAACTTACATTTTTATCCAATTCAGTTTGAATGGCCTCCTCAATATACCCAGACAGAAAGCTGTAGATCCAGCTGGAGGAAAGGAAATGAACACAGTGACTTTTTACGATGGATTAAAATCTTCAAAGTGTAAAGTCTGTCAGACTGGGACATCAATGTCATTTATATTAAAATGAGAAGAAATTACAGTGATACTGGTAGACTGAGCAGCTGACTGGTTGTATTAATTACAGAAAATCAAATGAGAAGAACTACAAGCATAGTTTCATACTCTCTTTTGAAAGCTTTATTCTTAAATTGTATGTCAGCTTGTCTAGACTGCCTTCATATCTGCAAACCTCCATATGCAATCTTAGTAAGTTGGCTTATTTGCTGGCACATGCACAAAGACCTGTAGATGAACCACACTTGACACACTTAGCAAAGAAGCCTGATTTTGAAAACAGACCTTCCAAAATCTATTTTCATAGCCTTCAATAGTCATATCAGGTAACTGGATCCCTAAAAATCAAAATTTGAAAAGTGGCCCTTATGCTACAAACCCTGCTATGTCCCACAGTGTAATTAGAAAATGTACCTACCTAGATCCTCCATTTAATTTGATTTTTACACTGTGAATGCTCAGATGGCAATTGTGAAGCAACACGGACAAGTGGCCTGTGCTGTCCCGTGACATTTTGAAGATAACTGTGATAAACAGTCCTGAGATGGACACAGTAATTCCTCCTTGGTCTTTGCTGCTCAAACGAAAAAAAAACAAGAACTCAGTCAAGGAAACATCTGTTTTAAGGGAACAATTTAAGAAGCTACCTGTAAATCAAGTTTGAAAGGACTTCTTGCTTCTATCATCTAGAATGATGAATGGGTTTTCTAGGGATTAAAGTAGATTAGGGACATGCATGGTATTCAAAAACAGATTATATACATGAGTTGCCAGGACATTAATTTTCCAGTGTTATGCAGGATTTGATAAGTTTGCAAATATGTCACAATTTCACAGCAACACAAGGCATTCCAGTCCTTCATGATGGATCATGCTGAAGGCCTCTGGGACTGCAGAAGCAGAAGCCAGTTAATTTATAAATATACAACCCAGTGTTTCTCAATTTTGCAATTGTTCGTCTTTCCTCTTCCCTGTAAGAATTTTCAAGAAGCCTTTTAAATACATACTGTCCTCCATTTTTTTTTGGTCTGCTCCAAACCCATTCATTCTCCTATCTGTAAAAATTCTTACTAAGACCCCAACAAAAACATCCTTGCACCTAAATTCCAGCAAATTTAGATATTAAGACTATAGTTAGCAGTTGTAAAAGCTGTAGACCAACCAAGCAGGATACGGAGAGCTGAATGGATGTTAGAATAGCTTTATAAAAACCTCATTTACCATAATGGAACTGGGTCCAAAACTATCACTTTTCACCTGTTGTCCTGATTACTCATGTTTTATTTTCTTAGGCATTACTACAGTGGCTGCAGCATACTATGGAGAAAGAGCCCAGCCCAATATGACGCTCCAACCATGAGTCTCTCTGCTTTCCTTTTCATTTTTCAGACTAAGCAAAAATCCTGGGGAAAGCAGTTTTAATCCCAAAAGATTAGTCTTAACCCAGCCCCAAACCATAAACTACTCCTGACCAAACCAGCAAGTAGTACTGCAAGACACAAAGTCTCTCCTACCACCACTACCGTTTTAAAACTCAACTTGAGGAAACATCACTCTTCAGACCCTCTTTTTCCAGTCCCTACCCAAACCCCCACCCCACAAGCCATTAGGAAAATCATTTTCCCAAGTAGGATTGTGCAGCACTGGGACAGGTTACTTGGACAGGCTGTGGCATCACCAGCTTTGGCTAAACCCTAACAGACAGCTAACCTGATCTAATCTGGTGATGGCCCTGTGCTGAGCAAAAGAATGGGCAAAAAGACTTCCAGAGATCCTTCCAACCCAGGTTTACCTAATCCTTCAGTGACAGGGACCATCGCAAAAGGACCTCACCCCTCTTCCTCCCTTTTTGGACTGGTTGGGAAACAGGGAGAAGCCCAGCTCCTTAGGTCTTCTGTTCCTGCACCCATATATCTGCTCTTTTTCAGGAGGAATCCTGATTCACTGAGGCGGGGTCTCAGCTCTGTGCCTCTAAGAGCAAAAGGCCTGCAAGGCGATTTTGTGACTCGCAGAGTGCTCTGCGACACAGGGGAGAGGAGGGCTATAATGAGAGCTGGAAATGCAGGGATAACACTATCACAATTAAAAATCTGTGATAAGATCCATCTTACTGACCCTGGAAAGAGCCTGGGAGGGGTGGGGGGTCAATGGTCTCTCTTGAAAAGCTCATTTTCAGCTGATCCCTCTTACTCCACTGTGCTGAAAGCAACACATAGGACTAGAGAATGGAGGGGATGAAGACTAGGGCATATTCTGGATCTGCCTAAACCTACACCTCTTCACAAAACATCATACTGAACACAGCAGCACAGATTGTTCCTTCTGCCCCTCAAAAAGTCATGAAAAACCCTTCCCCCCTTAAACTCCACCGAAGCTGGCTTTTACTACCTCTACCACAATCTGCT
This sequence comes from Jacana jacana, assembly GCA_013400555.1. Taxonomy (NCBI): domain Eukaryota; kingdom Metazoa; phylum Chordata; class Aves; order Charadriiformes; family Jacanidae; genus Jacana; species Jacana jacana. Next base: position 229,750 of record VZTM01034578.1, on the reverse strand, counting down.
CCACCAAATCCTGCATAGCAGCTCCCTGTCTCCCTTGCTGTCCAAGAAGTCTTTGGAGTTTTATACATCTAGGGTGTCTGCAGATTATTCCCGGGTCCTTATCCTCCAGCATAAGGGAGAGGTGGCTTCATGTTTGGGAACAGCTATTTAGAATCAATTATTCATTCCGGTTGGAAGAGACCCCTGGGATCATCAAGTCCAACCATCAGCCCTACTCTACAAGTTCTCCCCGACACCATATCCCTCAACACCACATCTNCACACTATTCTTTATGCAAGCCAGGATATCTGACCTGACAAATAATAATTACCAACTAGATCCCTGAATTTCATTTGCAATTCTTCTCCCGAAACCGCCCCCTGCGCTTGCACCGCGCTGTACAATACTTACAGCAGCCACGTGTTCATTCTCCAGTCTGCACTGATCGTAGCAGAAGCGTGTGCCACTGACAGACTAATGCCAGTGCCCGGAATGAAGGAAGCAGAAGTTTCTGGGAAGTCTACATCATTAATTCTAAGCCTACAGAATACAGAAAAGTGGATACATTAGACTGCATGGCACAAGAGTAAGAAGGACTTCTGATACCTGAAAATCTTTCATCTATAAAAGGCGAAGTCTATGCTTCGATAAAAGAATTTCTCAAAAACGAGTGTCCCTTGTATATTTTAGGAAAGAGGAACACCTGTACCGTTACACTTCGTAGCACCCTTGGAAAAAGAATCCTTAATATCTGGCCAGGGAAAAAAGGATGCCTAGCCAAACCAAAAACTTCCCCTTGGGAGAAAAACAAACTCCTTAAAGTGAAATGTGTTTGCTGGGGGAAAATAAGTGTGAGATAAACCCAGATGTTATATCTATAAATAAATCCAGGTTGTCTGAATGCAGGCATTTGCAGAAGAATATCAAGGTTTCTCTTTCCCCATTCTGTATATCCTCCCCTGCCTCAGCAGAGGACTCCAGAGAGGATCCATTTTTCTAAGAAAAAAAGTCTCACTTGAAGATTTCCCTGCCAAAACAAACGTTTCTGATACTGAAGGATATTGTCTTGCAAATGGGTGTGTTGAATTGAGCTGAACATTGTAAAGATATGAGCTGTGATCTTATCATGTAGTCTACGTTCCTCATTGTTTCCTGATATCTAGCAGAGATCTCTGAAACAACTGCCTTTAATCTACTTTCCCTGGGGCAGAAGCTATTTTTAGTTAAAATGACCATAATTTTCCAATAACATCTTGGGCAACAATAAGGCTGCCTTTAGTAATCCTGTTTGCAATGAGCTAAAATCAGATCATCCACTGGGAAGATAGCCAATTTTAAGAACTATGGTTGGGAGAATGAATTGGACTTTTGAAGATCATACAATAATTTAGGTTGGAAAGGGACCTCAGGACATTTTCTGATTCAACCCCTGAACTCAGCTCAGGAGCCCTGCCCACTTGAATCTTACACACCTCTGAGGACAGACATTCCCCAGTCGCTGAGTAAGTTGTAAGGAAAAGGCAGCAAAATGCTACTGAGCAGGAGAGCAGCACAGCTGGGCTTTATAGTAATATTAAAAGATCAGAATTTTTTGTTTTTCTGCTTATAGCCTGTTGGAAACGCTTTCAGTGGAAGATGGAGTTGAAGGCTGCAGGGGAAAAAAAAAAAGCTTTTTTTATTACTCTTCTACTTTTTCTACTGGTTGCTCCTGGTACAATGATTTTTCTCATCAGGAAATAGGTGCCAGCCCTACCCAATCAAAATGCTGATTTACCATTGTAAATCCATCCAAATCGATTCTGTAAGAGCCATCTTCCTGCCATGTCAGCCCAGATAAACCGTACCCCTGCACACATTTTCATTTTATCCCTTTGTTGGCTTTTTCTCATCAGACACAAACAAATTAGTTTCACTGCTACATGTCCTTCATAGTAGCAGACTGTTAATAACACCAATTCTGCCCTCTTTCCCACACATTTCCCCAGCTGTAACACGGTCAGGCCTGTCTTGCCCCAAACTGATACAAACTGCCTAAAAAAACAGCCAAGGTGCTCCTTCAGAAGCTTTCAAAAGCTCTTCTCTGAAAGTGGTGAAGGATTTACTTAGAAAACCAACCAGTGTTTGGGAGTGAGAGCAGAGTTAGATGAACCATTAACATTTTACACTGAACAACAACAAATAAAGGCTATATATTTATTACTATGTGGAAATAATAAGCTGCTTCATCCTAGAACTTTGAAATGTTTACTTACCTTGAAATGACATAGTTGACCTTAACAACTGAGAAAGCCTCCTGCCCACTCCAGCTTGGGAAGGTCTCTTTCAGTACTGCTTGCTTCAGGAGCTCCATCCCAATCTTTTTGCCTACAAGGAGACAGAGGAAAAGCACATGCCTTGCAGATTGGATTCAGGCACCCAAAGGTCCCGATATACTGACAAATAACTCAATCATCACTTTTAACATAGTTCTTGAAACGCTCTGACTCTATGATCCTTAAATAGACCTCCTTCCAACTACTTATACATCCATTTATAACTTCTGTTAGCCTCACTTAAAGAACGTTTAACTCATGATCAAGATCATCTGTTAGGATCATCTCGTCCTTGAGTTCATTTTATATTCTACAACTCTTGCCAGGTTTCTGAAAGTGTTGTACTTCATTTCACTCACAATGCGATACGGCTTGGGAAACACTTGTTCATCACCTTTGCCTCAGACTGTCTCATAACTGTTGAATGAAAAAGCCAGTTAAGAAGTAGCAACAGGACTTCTAGATGTAGTGTATACTTATGGCAAAAGTGAGATATATGCATCTGAAGTGCTGGTATGTCTAATGTGGAATTGTTCAGATTCTTGCTAGTGTACAGGAAGTTGTTTGAGGTTTAAAGACAGTACTTTTGTTTTCTTCCCATTTCTTTCAGAGTACATATATTTTGCCACTGCATCTTATCCGTCACAGCATGCTGCAGGTCTCTGACTTATTTCCTTACCTTCGCTCCGTGCTTGAAGGCATCCCTACTTTCTGGAATGCTTCAATGCTACTTGTGCATTGATAACACACACAGACCCTACCGTGAACGAACAGAACACCTTTAAATCTCGGATTCCTTGTGTGTTCCTTCTTTTTGCTCATCTTTATGAAAGATACTGATGTAACTTTAATACTGAATGATGTCTTCCTTTCAGATATCTTTAGCATGAGTTTCTTCAGCTTTTGCACTTACAGTTGCTGAATACAAAATACCTATGTTTTTTTCTCCCCCAGATTCCTGTGTATTAAAAAAGCAAATAATTAAAACCAATTATAACTCAATACTGGAATACCTTTTTTATAAAATGCATCTTTTATGAAGGAGAAGTAAGTTATGATGCCCTTGGAATTCCTGCCTCCAAAGCAAAATAAGGGCTCTGACTGAAATAATTTAAAGCTCTCTTACAACTGTCAGTGAAGGCAGCCAGTGATCCCAGGTGGGATTTCTCTCAGGATTCTTGCAGCAGGCACGGAGCGTGCAGGCAGGATCCAGTGTCTCAGCCTTCCAATCTCACATTAGGGAAAAAGATGTGACAGGCACCAAGCTCTTCAAATATGAGAAATACCTTTGGGAGGCACACTGTTAATGTCTGGCCTTACTGCTAATGCAGGGGTGTGCAAACTTAGTCTGTTCACTCAGTACTTGAAGGCCATGCTGAATGTCACCAAAACTGCTGGGCTCACACTAGGAAATGCCAGGCTGAATTCTCATTTCTAAAAGCATGAGAGATATCTAGGGAGCGATTTCTCCTACGTGTCATAAAAATGTATGGAGATGGCTTTGGTTGGGGTGACTGATGTTTGCCTGCCTATTCTCAACTCCTCAAAAGCCTTTAAAGCAATGCTCATACACAGGAATAAGGGGACCTGATCCTTGCTTTCATCTTGAAGGCATAAACCCCGGGCGTCTACTTTTCATCTCAGAAGTCCATTGTTTCCCTGTCAGCATGTTCCGTACATAAATGACGATTAATCCTTAGCATGACCCAGCTTTTGTTGAATTTGTGCCGTGTGAACTTTTATTATTGGTGTTAATTCTGTAAACAATTGAAATTATGCCGCGTGCCCTCCACACCCATGGACTAAGTCTTAGGTAATAAGACAGTGAAGGTTAGCATGAGTAGAAAGAGAAAGGAAAATATATTGTGGGGATTAGGAGTATCACGCACAAGCTTGCTGATGGCCTGTTAAGGGGCACAATTCTGGCAGGTGGTTACTAGATTTTTTTGAAAGAATGGCACATGCAGATACTATCCCACTCCAAATGGAGGAATGAGAGTAAAGGTGCGCAGTTACGTAGCTGTTCCAAACTTGTAAGCTTTTTTTCCTCAATTACCTCTTCTTATTGTCAATTAAATACTGCACTTTCAATCAAGTTTGCAACACTTTTAAAATTGAATGATTGTATGACTATTGTACTCTGGCCCTAGGAAAGTGGATCAATATGAGGACTGTGGTAGAAACACTGTTGGGTCATCGGAGAATGCAATCCCCAGTGCAAGGGTAAATTCACACTTTCCAAACAGTAAGGAAATAAGTGAGAGAAGAGACAAAAAGTGTTCCTGGTGTGAGGTGACAAAAGGAATTGATTCTATTTCAGCATTTAAGGAGCTTGCTTCTACACTGCACCTTTATTAAGGAACTATATTCTCTGCATAAATTTATCATAAAGTAACTTCTGGCAAAAAGAGACATACCGTAGTCCAGCCCCTTCTGAGTAATCCTCACTTTAAGACCAGGATTAGCCTCAAGCTGCAAGGACAGCAAACACAGCAGGAAAGAATACCACACCTTTAGCATCTTCACACCTTTTGTCACAGGGACCTGTTAACAACATTTATGATGCAAACAGGATCATCAACGATGCACACCATGAGTTGCAAAAAATCTGTGTCCATCACTTTCCTCAATGAAACTGTTGTCCCGGGGGTGGAGAGTCAAGAGAGGTTTGGCCAGTGATTTTACTGCAGCAGGCCATGTGAGAGAAACAACACAGATTTCTGATTACTTTGAAAGCACTTTGGTAGGCATTAGCTGTTGTTGAGACTGAATGGTTCTGCTCCACTACTCTATATGTTTTCTCCACATCCATGTCTTGGCTGATTTATTTAACCATTTGTCCTACCTCCCACAGAGTGAACATAAAAAAGCAAAAGAGGAGCAGGTCTGTTCTCCTAGAGGACAACAGCCTTTTTGTATACGCACCCTCCCCCTCCCCCCCGATATACTGTAGTCCAAAAGTTCTTCAACTACATCACCTGATACATACATATATACATAAATATATATAGTAAAATATAGTAGGCCTCCCTGGAAAACTTGCCTCCGTATACACACAAACCTCTGATTTTATCCAAACACTGAGGCATGAGATTGACTAAACCAGGTGACGTGAGAAGGGAAAAGGGAATGCAAAGGGTAAATTCAAAGCACACGTGAGGATTACACGGAGGATCCCACCAGAGTAGAGACATGGCAGTCATGTGTCCTGCCATGAGCCTGCAGCACAGCGCCTTTGAGCGCAAAGCCAGACTGTGAGCTGCCGTGTGGTGCAACATAACCACAGGACACAGCTTCACTACAGCTGCGACAGATTAGTTCTTACGTTTTCCTAGTAGAAAGGTAAGATTTCTCTGTTCAAAATTCTTGCATTCATTCTCATTTTCACTACTAATGACAACTGCTACTCAGTTTCCTAGAAATAATACCGTTTCTCAAGGCAATTCCAAGTCTTCCCAGTGCTGCATTAGGAATTGGATTATTAGGGGCCTGTGATAACTTTACACTGGCCTTACTACTGAGGAGAATGGAACATCCTCTTCTAACGTGTCTGACTGATCATGGTACCTGCCTGTGTACAAAATCCTCCTAATTAAGAAGTAGCAAAAAAAGTCTTGCTAGTCTCCCAGGTATTACAGCCTATAAAATCATTCCTGGATTTCTAATAAGTACAGTATCTTGAAAAATTCAGACAATATATTTTATTATCTGCCAGAAAACATACAAATGCATTCAAACAAACAGTCAAAAACCCAAAGAAAAAAAACCTTTGTTTGTCTTACTTCTATGTTGGAATTAATATGATCAGGTCAGACTCTAAAACAGTTGCAAACCCAAGATGTACCTTGTACCTCATAAAACACTGCTCTTTGGAGGATTTATGAACTATACACCAGACAAAAAGTATTATTAGTGCCCTGGTATCAGTTCTCTGAGGGAAACCTTACAGTTACCCCAAGAGATTATGCAAGAAAAAGGGATTTCAGGGAAAAAGTGTTCTGAAAACATAATCCCCACTGTGACAAATTCACAGTCGGCCTTACCATCTCTAGTTTTTATGTTGGTTTTGGGGTTTTTTTTATTTATTTTCTATACATTAAGCAACTCACAATAAACAATTACTTTAAAGTATGCAGAACCGACAGCTGGAGTCACAAATCTTAAACTTTTTCCAAAACTGTCTTAGCTTTTCCTGCAAACATGCCACTGTCTACCCTGATTACTAAGGATCAATTAAGAATCAATATAAAACCAGAAAGACAGATTTTTCTATCATTGAAGTACATAGTTATTAGATATTTATCTGTGGGGATTGCTGGAAGCATTGATGCAGGCGAGGTACTTTATTCTCATTTAATATCATTCCTATAGAGGAACAGAAAACAGCAATCTCAGTCACTGCCACGCTTGGTGGTCAATAATATTCTTGTTTGGCTCTTAAAGGTGCGCCAGGTGAGAAGCTGAAAGAATGACCAACCGACCTGCCATGGCAAGAAAAGATGCTATCATTCCATACTGCTTTCTCAAGCCAACAAGCTTCTATTTTTGCACTCCACTGATACTCCTGGTCTCATCAGAGCCCCAAGCCTCTGTCAGATACTAGGTTTGGTTGTACAAGGTTAGTCAGATGACTGAGACAGAGATGGAAATTGTCAGCTGCCTGATAGTCTAAATCAGAGCTTCTAATTGCATTGTGGATGACAATAGATGGCAGACAAATTACTTTGATTTTTATCTTCAGCAACTGAGCATGCATGACCAATTCCTTTATGTAAATAATTCTCTTAATTCTTTTGTCTTCACAGAGATAGTGTATTCAAGTAGTTTAAGTAGAGGAAAAAGATGAAAAACTCCTTTGTTTCAGTCTGTGTACCTGTCTCACCATAATGAAGTACTTTACTTACCAGTATGTAGATACCACAATTGTTTTCTCCTTTGTGAACAGTCTGTAAGAACTTTAAATAAAACTTGCAATAAAGATTAGAGCTGAAATCTGCCTAAGAGCTAAGAAAGCGTCTGATGCAAAAAAAAAAAAAGGTCACTATCATTGTCTTGTACAGGTTTAACACTGCCATAAAAACACATTATCTTACACTAAGCAGCCTCCAAAATAGAACTGAGTATCTCTGAAAAAGAATTTTGTTCTTGCCTTGCCTTGGTCTTGCACAAAACTCTCCAGTTGCAGCCCACAGAGAAATTCCTTTCACTTCCAAAATTTTTGAAAATTAGCAATTAACAAACACAAGACACGAATGATAGCAAATATAGTGACTACCCAACCTGAAGTCCAGAAAGAGACCTTCCGTTTCACAGATCTCTCTGCGGTTACCACAGAACTGGGACTGGGTTTTTCAGTTTCTCCCTGGCTCCACTGTTTCAATGTACTTTGCAGTATACTCAAGAACAGGTAGGTTTTCTGCAGCTCACTCAACAATGACAGATCAAAAGCAGTCAGAGCGTCAAGATTTTAACCCTTGCTGCGCACTGATATTCCATATGGAAAATCATTTCTGAGGCAGTAGGAGTGCAAAATATATATGGTGGACAGGAGAGAGATATTGGCAGGAATGCTTAAAAATACCCAGCAAATGACAAAGAGAGGGATTTTGTAAATGACATCAGAGCGGGTGATCTTCGCCTCTCCACAGCTACTGGAAATATCCATGGGAAAACAAAAACTCCAGTAAGTTCCTGTTCGTGGGTTCTTCCACTCAGTGTGGAAAGCAACGCTATTCACTTCCCAACTCATGAGGGAGCAGGCGATACAGCTCAACGAAATCTTCAGACAGAACCCATAGGAGGCAGCAGCCACCTCTGCACCCACAGGTTCTATTTGTGAATAGGCTTGGGGCCCCCCGCAATCTTTGCAGAGGCTTTGCAAAGGCACTACATCACCACAGCTTTTCCTGAGTGTGGCCTGCCTCCTGATTCCCTTCACAAAGGCTTTCAAAGCCTTGGAGAAATGTTGCCAGAGAACAATTAATCCGTGCCAGACTGCAAAATGAGTAACATAGCTACAATGCCTACGCAGAGTCTGTAACCACGGATAACTACGTTGGGAGGCAGCTGTCCGATGGAGCTGATGGGAAAAAATACACCTTCCACTGTTTGGATCCACTGAGTTCATGTTGCTGGCTCCTGTAATGGCCCTATCCTAGCACCGGAGCCAGGACTAGGATTTCATTTTTATCAAAGTCCATTTACTGAAAAATTCACTGTTCTTGTTGTAGCTCTGCACTGCACACTGCCCTCAGCTAAGGATTTTAAGGGTGCTCTGAAGCTGGCTCCCAAGAGATGGGGGAAGAATAAGAAATATTGAGACATTTAACAGGGTCCTGATCCTCACAAGAGCCTATGAACACAGCTGCAATACAAAGAATAAAATCGCTCCAGTAAGTATTACTTATTCACTTATTTTCATACAGCTGACAGTAGGATGAAGTGCTCTCTCAACCTATGCAGCCCCTGCCCTGGTTTTATATAAATTAAAGTTCTGTAATTTCCTAGATTCCTAGAAATTGGATTCAGTAATCTCACTAGGAAAAACCTGACCTCTCTGGTTCATCACAAAACACAGGAAATCTTCCTCCGAGAATCTTCTTCCATGAGTGGAGCCTCTTTTTACTACCCTGAGAAATGTGATTTTGGTCTGCTAATGCAAAGATACTGAACTTTGTCCTTGATGTGCCACCTCAAAGACCTTCACTCTGCACACAACTGTTGGCAGTTCAATAATGTAAGGAAAGATACAAACCAAAGAAAACATGGTGGTAGCTAAAACGGCCTGAAGCAATCTGGCAAACCCCAGAAAACCCAATCAACGTTCCTTTGCTCCATATGACCAAGATTTTAATCAGAAATTGAGAAGTTAAGAGCCATGTGAGCAAACTTCAGAAGCTGCTTTAAGGGTCATCCGCAGACAGCCAACTTGAGATGGTGTTACGCAGAGCTCCAGTAAATGTATTAGCTATGGAGCACTAGCATAAAAGGCTTTAAAATACATTTTAGGAGTAAAGGTGACTGCCATCAAACTGCAAGAAGTTAGGAGGTTCTTTCCACTGCTTTTGATTTGAACCCTCTTCCCCACTGGCACACTTAAAATGGCACTTCAGACTTTCACAGATCTCTTGATGATACTCCAGCCTTCATACCCTTCTACTCCTTCCACCATGTCTCACATCTTTCAGTGTCACCCTAGTCACTCTAAGTATCAGTATCATCAGGGTTAATTTGTACATTTGTACACACACATATATATATTTATGTACATGTGTTATAAAATAGACTCTTCCTAGTGGCAAATACAGAAAGAAAAATAATGAAAAAGGTCCACTGGCTCACAGTTTTATCACTACACTCAGCTTTAGGGGAAAAAAAATAGTAATTCCACGAGGTATGCAACTGACCCAAAGAGACCTTTGCTTTTTATAGTTCTCTGCCATGGGAAGTTGACTGCAGGTCAACAGGACTACAGCTATATTAAGTTTCAAGCTTCTCAAGAGAAACCACTAGATCTGTCAGTAGGGTTTTATTCCCTTGGTGGAAGGGGTTCTATTGCTTGTGTTTTACACTGACCATGTTGGGGAGAAAAGCCTTTGATGAAGTATTTTGAGTTGAAAAACCACATTGTCTTTAACAACCATTAACAACAGCTACTTAATGCTGATAAAGAGCTCATTTGTCACCACACTGTATATTCTTCTAATGAATCAGACCATTAAAAAAAAATAAATCACCATTTCTGAAAGTAAAAATTATTCTGTATATAACTGCCTCTTCAGGCTTGTAAGTCACAAGTTTCCTGTGCTATTTTGACACGGTGCCTTTCCCAACCTGAGTGCAACTCGCTACTCGGCCATTGGAAGTCTCCTGCCTGCAGACTGAGGCAAAATGAAAACAGTGGAGACAAAAAGTATTATCAAATAACAGCCCTTTTGGAAAGATGTGTGAGGGGGAACAATAGGGGATGGTGTTGCTGGGTCATTTGAAATTTGCACAGGCAAAACTTGAAAGCTGTGGAAAATGTTTTGGCCTTTCATCATGATTGTTTCTTAGGAGCTTTTCCTGTTTAATATTTTCTGCTATGTGAAGTACATGTCTAAACCTCACACTGCGGCATGACTCATAAAATTCAAAGGAAAAATTAGCAGAATGCCAGCAGAAATGCTCACTTGTAACTGGTGTAGCTGGTTACCTAATGAGTGGTACAGCCAGCTTCTGAGAAACTGAAGCATTTTATTTCACACCATTACTTTAGCTTGTACAAGCTGCTGAAACGGTGCTTCTGCTGGCAACATCACAACTGTACCACGAACACTTCTCATGCCAGGTAAGCCTCCTCCACCCTTCCTCCAGAGCACAGACTAAGCTGACCTAGAGCCAGTGGGAACACCAGAGGTGGCTAGGACAGGGACAGCGCTGAAGGAGAGAAGAGAGTAGGACATCCATGGCCAGTAGAAAATAGTTATAATGTTGAAGTAGTATTGTGACTCACTGTGGCTTCAATCCTCTTTAAAAAAAAAAGCACTGTTTCTGACAGGCATGGTGCACTTGATTCCTCCTCATGTGTTCTCCTCTCCTATCCTCTTTGTCCTTGCCTTTGCCACTTCATTCCACTCTCATCTCCCTCTGCTGCTGTAACTTACTCTTCTGGATTTATCCAGGATGTGGTCCCATTTGATGGCAACTGCATGAGCAGTTCACCCACCAGGGCAGTGACAAAGGGTGCAGCAGCAAGTTTCTTAGGAAATCAATTATTTCATTGCTCGCAGGCAAGGGCCCAGTAACATCAGGCTCAGCCTAATGAGCACCAGCTCTTCCACTGTTCAATGAGTGGTGTGCCATTTCAGTAGTCTCTTTGCCTTTCTTTTTATCACCTTCATCAATGCAAGTCTCTCCACTGGGGATTTTCTTGACATTGAAACCAGGTGATGGTTGGCCTTGAGCTTTAGAAGTATTTATCACATCATATGAAGGCAAAGTTAGCAACTACATCTACCTGGGCTGGATGTTCAGGTGGCATAAAATAAATTTCAGCTCTAGACCAGAATAGAAGTTTTGAAGTTTCAGTCTCCTTTTCTGACTGGCCCCATAAGTGCTTCAAGGGCGCAGAGTAGACTGTTCCTATAAACGAAGGGTTAAGCAATGTGAATAGTGCCATAAAAAGTTGTATTTGTTACAAGCTAGGTCTTACAAGCTTACTTTACATGCTGTTACTTTATTATGATACAAATTTCTATGATTATCTACCCCAATTTTCCTGCACCTCGTATTTCTCATATCATTCCTTAAGTGGACAAATGCAAGGTAAGTAAATTGTATTGTTAGAAAAAGAAGATAATCCAAAAATAAGCATTGTTCAAAAGTTACCCCTGAATTCACTGTTCTCTGAAATGTAATTCATTAAACAGGACATTTGAATAGTGCCTTTTCCATTTTCCCCCCACTGACACTACACTACTATGAAATGTGTATTACTAGATGAAGCCCTGTACTTTTTTGAGATCTGAGATGTGGGGAGGTACCTCTTGCAAGTATGACACCTAGAATGGGAGCTAAAGCCAGTAAAGTGAAGTTTGTGACTTCAACTGCAAGTGTTTGACTGCAAGTGTTAAAACATTACCTCCAGAATGACAATTCAGGAAGTATTTTTAAAGTCTGCCTTAAAAACCCCACACGTGCCTTTATAAAACGTTCTTGGGGACAGGGTCTTCTTCCAGCACCTGTTTCCATGAGCTTGGCCAACTAAGCGTAACGCCCAGCCAGCAACAGGCTCTCCTCAGCATTTTCCCTTTTAGAAGATCTTCCAAACCGGTATTGCACTGAAGGAAGGGGGGGAAGAGAAAAAAGCGGCCCAACCAAACCCCGCTGCACAAGCAGCCAGCGTGTAGAAACCACCCTGGCCAGCGACTTATCCCCTGTCAGGCCCGGTGGGGACAAAGCGCTGAGGGCGGGGATAATACCCTGCACGACAGGACCGCAACGACCCGGAAACAACCGGTACCAACGGCCACCATCTTCCCGCCTCCCGACATCCCAGCGGGCGCCGGCATAGACTCCTATGGCGCATGCGCGGCCACAGTCCGACCGCCCAATCACCGATCGCGGCCGGCCGAGGTCGCAGCGCAGGCCACAGCGTAGCACGCCGAGGCACTGATCGGGCCGGGCCGGGCCACGCCNGCCGGGCGGGCGAGGAGACCCGCCGCCGGCCGTCATGAAGCTGCGTGTGCGGGTGCAGAAGCGGACGGCGCCGCTGGAGGTGCAGGGGGCGGAGCCAACGCTGGGGGAGCTGCGCGCGCAGCTGCGCCAGGCCTTGCTGCCTGCCTGGGGGTACAGGTAGCGTGTGGAGCGAACCATCGGCTGAAGGGGGGGAAGGGGGGAGAGGAGCAGTCACGCGCACGCGGGCTTGGGTCGGTCGGTCCGTCTGTGGGGCTGTACCATGGGCCGGCCCATCTCTCTCGCCCACCCCACCCTCCTTCCCGGCCCGCGGCGGCAATGCCGCCCCCTGCAGGGCGGGCGGGGGAAGGACCTGGTTGCCGGCGGCCTTACGGGTCCTACAGAGTCCTTCCTCCCGCTGAGCCAGCCCTCTCAAGGCGGGCAATGGGGTTTTTTCCCCTAGGCGGGTAACAGATCACGGGGATTAAGAGATTGCCGGCCTGGATGGGTTTACCCGGTGGTCGGGAGCTCTTTGCTAGGCTTGCTGCTGAGCACCGGGTTGCGTCTTCGGTGCTTGGCCCCTCACTGCAGGAGGGACATCGAGATGCTGGAGCCCGAGAAGAAGGGCAGCGAAGCCGATGAAGGGTGTGGAGCACAAGCCTCCTCTCATGAGAGGAGCGGCTGAGGGAGCTGGGGTTGCTCAGCCTGGAGGAAAGGAGGCTGAGGGGAGACCTTCTCGCTCTCTACAACTACCTGTAAGGAGGTTGTAGCGAGGAGGGGGCAGGTCTCACAGGGAACAAGCAATAACGGCCCCCCAGTATCCTCAAACGCCCCAGGGGAGGTTTAGGATGTATATTAGGAAAAAGTTCTTCAGCGAAAGGGTTATCAAACACTGGAACAGGCTGCCCAGGGAAGTGGTGGAGTCACCACCCCTGGATGTATTTAAAAGATGCGTAGGTGTGATGGGTGTATGTGTAGACATAAGACGTGTAGATGGTGGACATGATGTAGTGGTAACTTAGCGTTGCTCAGTTAACGGTTGGACTTGGTGGTCTTAAAGGTCTCTTCCAACCACAACGATTCTCAGATCCCTTCCCTGCCCGGCGGCAGTGACGCAGGTGGGGTGGTTGGTCACTGCAGCTTCAAACAAGTTTTGCTTCCCGGCTCTTCGCTGCGGAACTGCAGGAAACTGCAACTCTGGGAAGCGCTCAGCTGTGGCATACCAATTGCATCTCGTTCAGAGCTGACTTAAACTTCCTTGTGGCCTTTATGTTACCAAATTTTTGGTAGGGTGTGTGCTTTGCAGGCTTCTTGGAGAATCTGTGGGTTTAAATTTCATAAACGTTTGATCTGTGAAGAACTTATGGCAGCCTTTATAGGGGAGTAAAGTCTGCAAAATGAATTCACAAAACACCTAAGGGAGGGCCTCATTTTCTGATGGTGGCTAATGGGTCTGTATTCACAAACCTCTCATTAGGTGCAACATACAAATGTTTCACTGGTGAAACGCCCATTTGATAGGACAGCACGCTGCTGTGTAGCAGTGTCAGCAGCAGAAATCTGAAGTTACTGCCTTTCTTGCCACAGTGGGTGTATTTCATAGCTGATACTGGATAGGTGTTTCTGTGCTAACCAGTTTCAATTCTATTTGTGGTGTTGTTGTTTGTTTGGTTGGTTGTTATTTTTTTTATAACTGCTTGACCTGAAGCATCTTGTCTTATTACCTTCATTTGCACCTAGCATGCTGTAAGGCAGCTGCTGCCCTTTAGAAGTGAATGGTTTGCTTAATGAGGAAGCAAGGTGGTTGAGTCCGCAGCACTATATTGTTTTTAAATTATGTCAACCAATAGTTTATTTAAGGGTTGTTTTGCTAGGTGTGATATCCTCTAATTTGGAGGGCACTTGTTTACTTTCCTTCATGAATGTTCTCTGAGCAATTACTGTAAATGAAGTTATTCCTACTAAGCAGCTGTGGCTACTTGATATGTCCTTGGGGAGAGAAAAACAGGGGAAATAATGCCATAATTTTTTCCTCACTCTTTCTTTATTTTTTCTTTAATCCATAATGATTAAAGAAATGGATTAAAACCCACGGTATAGTACTACTGTAGTGTGCAGTATGCTTTTTTAAACTATTCCTCTGTGTGCAATCAGTCAGGTGCAGCCAACCATGTTTCCTTACTTTTTATTTTCTGTTTTGCAGTTCTGATATTGAGTTTTCGATAACATTGAACAGAAAAGATGCTCTTACAGAAGATGAGAAGACCTTGGCTTCATATGGAATTGTTTCTGGTGATTTGATATGCTTATTACTTGAAGAAGCAGATGGACAACCCAACCTACCTCCTCCTTCTATGCCTCCCCCACTTCAGAATGGCCATGAGTCATCTACCTTGGCCCCCAACAAAAGTCAGGCCAACAGCCCAAAAGAAGGGCAGAATGAGCAATTCAACAAAGAGAAAGCTCAGGTGAACGATCAAAGGAGTGATGAGAGGGTAAGTACATGGGAATTGCCCTGTACAACACGAGACAAAAAACAAAGGTATAGTGTTGTGCCAGTTGCTTAACTATATAGTGAAGAATCTCCTCAGAATATTTGGCTCTTCGTGCTTGTCTGATACATAGCCAGTTACTTGGATGAAAATTTGTCTCTGTTCAGTGTCTATTAGCTGTGATACAGGAGCTAGTTCAGAGACTCTGAGATGTTTCAGGGCTGACATTTTTACTGGATTGAATGTTTCTACTGGAACAAGCACTTCCCCTGCTTCCCAATTCCCAAGTCTTACTTAGCTGCCTCACTGCTGTCTGCTCAAGGAAACTGATTTAGGTATTTAACAAATAGGCACTGAATCTGTCTGTAGATGTAGACAATGCAATAGACGCTGCCTGTCAGAAACAGAAGTCACAGGGTGAGTGCACAGTTCATTTCATAGAATCTTAGAATCAGTCAGGTTGGAAGAGACCCTTGGGATCATCAAGTCCAACCATCAGCCCTACTCTACAAGTTCTCCCCTACACCATATCCCTCAACACCACATCCAATCTACTCTTAAACAGTCAGGGAGGGTGACTCCACCACCTCCCTGGGCAGCACATTCCACTGACTGACCACTCTTTCTGTGAAAAATTTTTTCCTAATGTCCAGCCTAACCCTACCCTGCTGCAGCTTGCAGCCATTCCCTCTTGTTCTATCACTAATTGCCCGTGAGAAGAGACCAGCAGCAACCTCTCTACGATGCCCTTTCAAGCAGTTGTAGAGAGGGATGAGGTCTCCCCTCAGCCTCCTCTTCCTCAAACTAAACAGTCCCAACTCCCTCAATCGATCCTCATAAGCCTTATTCTCCAGGCCCTTCACCAGCTTTGTTGCCCTCCTCTGCACTCGCTCCAGCACCTCGATATCTCTCTTGTGCTGAGGTGCCCAGAACTGGACACAATACTCAAGGTGCGGTCTCACCAGTGCTGAGTACAGGGGAACAATCACCTCCCTACTTCTGCTGGTCACACTATTCTTTATGCAAGCCAGGATTTCTAACAGGTTACTACTGTTCCCTGTGATTCAGACAGCCTGCCATAGGGTGAAATCTGGCTGTCTTGTGCGTGGAGGTTGTGTTCCCATGACAGCTCTTGTCTCGTGCTTCATAGACATCTGTGTGACCCCTAGGCTGCATGCAGCAAGTAAGGGCTTTGGTTTTTTTTTTTTTTGCATATTGCTCAGTGGTTTTTCTGTGTGATAGTACATGCAATAGTTAAGAAGAGAGCAGCTCCCACCAACTACTGGGTCCTGTGGTGAATGGAGTCTCCCTGGTGGAGACTCTGCAGGTACAGTCTAGTGTCATAGCCTATATGATCCTGTCCTTTTTAGACGGGAGTTTGAGAAGCTGGGAAGAAATTGTCTTCCAATATTCTTTCAAAGCAAGTAGTTTTTTGCTTTGGAACTAATTTCAAATACAAAATGTTCCGAAAGATGGAATGTTCCTTAATACAACCTTTGAATGAGGTATATGGATAAGTGGTCTTCTAAAAGTACTCCCTTTAATGTGTAAAAATTAAGATTTAGGATAAAAAGAATTGTAAGTGATGAAAGAAAAAGTTGGACTGTTGTCCCATAGATTCTTGTCAGGTGCAACAATCTTTATGTGATGCTGTGAGCATGCAAGCTCTACGTGTGCCAGTCAGACCATAGCAAGCCCTGCAGAAGTGTCCATTTCACGTTTATTTACTATTCAATGGCAGCATGAAAGATTCTCACATCTTCCTCCAAAAATGTGGGGAAAGATGGCAAGGAAATTTCTAAGCAACTAAGTGTCATTGTAGAAGAGCTCTAGAAGTCTGCAAATAGATGTTTAACTGGGGCTATGTGCATTGCTGTTAGTGAGCAAAGGGGTGTTCCATGGGTGGATGGTGATGCCAGCCTTATACAAACATAGGGGTGTCTTGTGCCATTGGGTATGGATGTGGGGAAGTGGGGGAGAAATGGCTACAGCTCCTTCAAACGCTCTTTTTCTTTCCTGACCCTTTCTGCTTATAGTAAGTCTGCTTATAGTTTTCATTCACTACTTCACTACTTTTTTCTTTTTTTTTTTTAAAAGTGTCTGTGAGCAGTTTGAGCAGTTTTATTCCTTAATGTTATAATATGGTATGATTTTGGTAGAAAGGAAGCCACAATAAAATCATGGTGCTCCTCAAGTGTCAGCAGATATACTCCATTGGTGGTTTCCCCACCCCCCAATCTATTTCATTCTGTTGTGTTTCTAAGCAGCCCAAGTTACCATTTTGTTTACTTGCCATGCATGTTGGCTATACTTAAATAAATATAGTGGTACTACAGTGGGTAAACTATGCCTGTGTATGTTGTGAAAGTTCTGATGAAGGTTTAATTTATTATCACTTTGACTTCAAGTAGTATATACAGTCAAATGACAGACCCTTTTATGAAGGGCTTGCATTATAACCATCAAAAACTACAGAGGCTCTTGTGTATAATCAGTTTCCAGTTGGGATGGTAGAAAATGGTGATGTAATGAATCTGTACAACTTGCATGAGGGTCAGTTGTGGTTTGGTCTGGGCTGGCCACTAAATGAATGACAGATGCTATCTTTAGACTCGGTGCTTGTGAGGATTGGAATAAACAGACAAATAATAGTTATGTATGTAGAGGTGTAATTTTCTAAATGAAGGTATGTTTTGCTTTCCCTTGAAGGCAGGATCCAGCCTAGAATATCCTTCTGGATTAGTCCCAGAAGATGTTGACCTGGAAGAAGGTACAGGTTCCTATCCCTCCGAACCTATGCTGTGCAGTGAAGCTGCTGATGGTGAAATACCACATTCCTTAGAGATGCTCTACCTTTCTGCTGAGTGTACCAGTGCCACTGATGCCTTGATTGTTCTAGTACATCTTCTCATGATGGAGACAGGCTATGTACCTCAGGTAGGTGCACAACCAATCCAGAAATTTCTTGGTCAGTATGAGAAAGGAGTGGAATCTAATGGGAATGTGTGATACAAGGTGCATCTGAAGAGGCACTTCTGGTGTTGTATATGTCAGTCAGCAGCAGGGGCTGATGAACTATCATCTTTTCTAATCTCCCTGACCAGTAAGCCTCAAGGCTAAAGACTAGAGCAGCTTTTATTTTTGAGAGGCCTGTCCCTGTATTTCTCTCAGTCCTCAGCCTCATCGGGATCCAGCTGATAATGTCCTGTTTCTGCTTTATACTCCTCAGCTTGTGTAGATGTGCTTAGATGGTAGCACTTGAAGTGCTGCCATAAGCACCACTATCATCTCAAACGTATCCCATTCAGACTGTGGTTAACAAGGCCTAGGTCTGCTAAAATGTTGTCTCCAATTTTGTATTTGCTTCAGCTGAGTTCAGTTAGGCTTCGGTTTCACCAGTCTATAGAGGTATCTAACTTGTACTCGAGCACTTACAGCAGTACCTCTGTACGATGTGTGAGTTCACCTTTTCCCTTTAGATTTTCATTGTGTGTTTACTAGAATGTGGCTGGATATGCAAAAAAAAACCCAACCCTGTTTTCAGGGAAGATGTTTAAATTATCATGTTTTTTTTTTTCTTGTGATGAGGCTAACCAAGCCACACGTAGGGGGGCATCTTAGGTGTCTGGTTGACCAATACCAGTTTAATACATCTGCTAAGTTAATTGCATTCCTGTAGCCTGAAATACTATCTGAAGAATATGTTTGGCCCTGGGAAGAAGGTTTATTTATGTCAGTCAGCAGGCTTGGAAGTAGGGAAGATGATTGCTTTGCAGATTTAAGAAGAGAGAGAGGCTGCTTGTACTTATGATTTTGTTGTGTCCCCCTCTGGGGTTCTGCCTGAGCCTGTTCATACTGGAATTGAAAGGAAAAGCTGAAGCTGTTAGTCCACTCACATTTTTGAATGGATTTCAGGCTATGATTCTTCAAGCCCTGTCAGACCTTGAAACTTCACAGAAAAGGTAGAATAACATGTTTTTCATGCAGTAAATTAATGTACATGCAGGAGTTATCAGAACGCTGGAATAAATGAAAGAATGAAGTATATGCATCAAAGAAATTGGTGTTTGCTCACTGAACACCCTTTCTTGTCAGTAACTGGGACGGGACAAAAAATTAGTAAACTTCTCCTTAGATTTGGTGTTAGACTTGGGGAAAATAGTATATGATAATGCAGTTACAGTCTGTTGTAACGTGCATTGGGACTACACTAAGATTCGCAAGCAGCCTTCGGGAATTTCTGGAATTAATCCTTTTACCCTTTAATCTTGGTACCTTGGTAAGCACAGCAGTGTTCTCTCTCTGTTTTTAGGGGACAGAAGCCAAGGCAGTGTCTATGCCAGAGAAATGGAGAGGGAATGGTGTTTATAAGCTACAGTACACACATCCCCTTTGTGAGGAAGGTTCTGCTGGTTTGACTTGTGTGCCTTTGGGAGATCTTGTTGCTATTAATGGTAAGTTAGTCAAGTTTTTATCCTGGGTGCATGTTGCTAAATTACCATTGTTTAGCAAAAGAAAACTTACCTGTGCTTTTCTGCACTCTGTTTAGAACTGCCCCTTGATTATCCAGGTCACTGAGATGCAAGAGATGCCACTTCTTGATGCTGAATATTTCTTTGCATTTTCTGTCTCCATGCTAACTTTTTTGCTAATTAGAACAGACCAAGGCTTAGAAGATTCAGCTGGCCTTTTTATTGCAATGTTGTAGAAGTCTGTTTCTTGCTTTGTGTTTCGTCTACATTGCCAAACATTAAAAGAGATGGATTTGCTCCAGCTATAGTATTTTTGTCATCTCATGTTTTTTGCAAGACTTACAAACAACTTTCAGACCATGTATTCTTTAGCTTTAATGTATAATCTTTGTTGCAGCACACTAACAGTTCAACTGTGGTCTCAAAACCAGTATTTAGAGCTATTCAGTCTAGTAAATTTAGGGAAGTCTTTTTGTTTGTTTGTTTTATTTCTTTTACATATTTTATTTAGCATTTGAGCAATTCCCCATCTTTGCAGAACTAATGTTAAATTGGGGCTTGATTCTATTTTCAAGTTATCAGATTAAAATTTTTATGCTCAGGGAGGTGGTGGAGTCACTGTCCCTGATAGTGTTCAAGAAGCCTCTGGATGAAGTGATACAAGACTGAGTTAGTAGCTTAGCTGGTAGTATTGGTGATACGAGGATGATAGGACTAGATGATCTTGTAGGTCCTTTCCAACCTTGTGTTTCTATAATTCTGTGGGGTTTTTGTTGTAAAAGTTGTAACTGGTTATGCTGATTTGTATAAGCCCATACGTTTTCTCAGAACCTGTATGCACAGTCTGATGAAATGTTTTAGCCAAGTCAGGTTAAGATTAGATTTAGGACAGTGTTACAACTGCCATGTGTATAGTGTTTATATACTAAGCTTGTTGAGTCTTTCTGTAGTTAATATTTCTTGAATGACTGGGTTATAATAATGGCTCTCTGTATGCTTTTTAGCTGTGTTACATCTCTTTCCATGTGACAGCATTGTTGAGGGAAATGCTTGGTCCGTCACCAAGATCTTTGTTTATTCCCTCCCATCTTAAGTTCCATTTTATTTTTCTGATTTTTTTAATTTGTCTGGCTGCTTGCTATAGTTGAGTATTTTCCTTCAGGGGCTGTGGAAAGGGAGGAAGGTAAAGCACCTCTGAAGGGTAAGGCAGTAATGAGGTGGTCTGTCATCGCTCAACGTGTTTTAGATTTGAAAATGTATTTTTTTTTTCTTATATTTGCAGCAACATTGAAAATCAACAAAGAGATTAAAGGTGTTAAGAGAATACAGCTATTGCCAGCATCCTTTGTTTGCTTTCAGGAGCCAGGTACGATGGAGCTATGATTCTTACAGTAATAAACTGAAAAGTAAAGAAGTGACACAGTGGGTAAGGATATACTTCGGTAGAGGACTAAATGTACTTTCTTACTACAGAATAGTAAGAAAGATTAAAAATGTGGTTGCCATTTAGGTTAGCCATAGCTCTTTGGTAAAGGGAATTCAGAATGTAGCCATTTACTCACATTTTTGCTGTTAAAAGAGTTTGAGTTAATATTGTGAGGAAAGAGCCTTTCGAAACCCGAGTCATCCTTTGGCCCATACGCCTGTTATGTGTGAGTTCTGACGCCTACTTGTGTATCTCTGGGGCAGCAATGCTGGATTATATCCCCTGTCTGCCTGGCAGTTCAGGGCTTCAGAGGCTGAAGGTACCCACACTCGTGTTGTGGCACTGTAATTGTTATATTCTCTTTGTCAGAAAACTTGCTGACCACATAGTTTTCCCTCTAATTTTGGCATTTTGGAGAGCGCTAAGGGGGGAGAAGTGAGAGGCAGATGATGTGAATCCTTGTGAGCACAGATCTGACTAGCCTCTTGTTATCTGAAGTAGATGAACTGCTTTATTGGCAGTTGAGACCGACTCAGTGTTCTACACTGTGCCCTGTGTAGCCCCAGTTGCTGATGTACAGGTCTAATTGAAGAGCTTTAGAAGAGTAACTGAGCACTGAAATGTGTCTGATATAAGAGTAGGGTCTTCTGGCTCCTCTTTCTTCAGAGAACAGAATGGAAACGCATTTCCTGTCAGAAAAATGAATATCGCAGGCATTTACAACAGAGGTCCACATTACCCAGGAGCATTGGAATTTGACAAAGGAAGCTCTGGTAGCTTGAGAGTCAGTTTGTTTCTGAAGAACTCGAGTGTTTTTATCTTATTGGTGCCTTTTTAAGACCAAAGGAAAGCCTTGCCTGACCATGGAATTGGTCTGTAGTTTGTTGATGAATTATTTATTGTGTGATTGTTACACTCTGTCTGCAGAGCTATTCCCATCAGTATTACAAACAGTTTATAGTTCTCCTTATGAGAAAACTGTAATTCTTCTGCTTTTACATAGTTTGCATTATAGCCTCATGAAATTAAGCTTTTTACCTCTCTCCTTTGATAGAAAAGGTTGCAAGTGTTTACAAAGACCTTCAGAAATTATCCCGTCTCTTTAAAGACCAGCTGGTTTACTCTCTTCTGGCTGCTGCCCGACAAGGTGAGAGAAAATATTTACAATTAGAGATGGTACTTCATTTTTGAGGGTGGAGGGAAGAAGGTCTATCTAAAGCCTAAAGGAAAGGTGTTAAAAAAAAACTTGGAACTTGGTCAGTAATGGATATATAAAGAGTAAGGATAAATTTATCTGTTCTAAAGAAATGAATCTTTGTATTTCAGAAAATGTGAATACATGTTTTTGATGGCTGTGGTCTGACTTAAGAGCCTGGAGTGGCTGTTTTCCACACTCAGTGATGAGAAAATTGTACCACAATAATTTTGTGCCAGTAGTCCTGTAGTTTTGATCCATTTCTTTGTCAAAGCAGAAAAATTTATGTAGCATCATATTTGTAAGTCTAACCCCAGGAATGAACTTCTCAGTAACTAATCATTGAGGGCTTGGAAAGGATGGTAGGAAGTAACTCCAGCTGGTGTTTGTGAAGCAGTAGGAAGCCAGGCCTCATTGCATTGGTACTGCCATAAAAGGTCTCAGCTCTGTACTTTGAAGACTATTCAATGGAATTCCCTTTAGACAGTGTGGGAAGGTTTTATGTGAAGCATGTGCTCTGTATGTAATGTGTTTTTTGTGGGCTCATGAAATTGGACTTGTCTCTTTTTCCCTTACCTATTCCTTTGTTCTGTCGCCTATGAACATAGTACGGTGTGTGGAATGTTCCTTAGGCTTAGTGGCCAGTAGTGGTCGGTCTGGAATGCCGTTTGCCCTATTTTGTGCAGACTGTAAATGTACTTAATGTTGAAAGAGATCTCTTTTGTAAGAAGTCATGTGACAGTGCTTTCTGAGAAAAATGCATTTAAAGGAAATACTATTATGTCCATTCTGGCCGGTCACAAGTGGTGTTCCTCAGGGCTCAGTACTGGGGCCTTTCCTTTTTAGTATCTTCATCGACGATGTCGATAGGGACATAGAAAACACTATCAGTAAGTTTGCAGATGACACTAAGTTGGGTGGGAGTGTTGATCTGCTTGAGGGCAGGGATGCTCTGCAGAGGGACTTGGATAGACTGGGTAGATGGGCCAATGTTAATGGCATGGCCTTCAATGAGGCCAAGTGCCAGGTCCTGCACTTGGGCCACAACAACCCCATGCATCGCTACAGGCTTGGGGCAGTGTGGCTGGAGCTGCCTGGCAGAAAAGGACCTGGGGGTGCTGGTCAATAGGTGGCTGAACATGAGCCAGCAGTGTGCCCAGGTGGCCAAGGCGGCCAATGGCATCCTGGCTTGCATANAGAGTGGTCAGTCAGTGGAATGGGCTGCCCAGGGAGGTGGTGGAGTCACCCTCCCTGACTGTGTTTAAGAGCAGATTAGATGTGGTGTTGAGAGATCTGGTGTAGGGGAGAACTTGTAGAGTAGGGCTGATGGTTGACCTTGATGATCCCAAGGGTCTCTTCCAACCCGAATGATTCTATGATTCTATGATTCTTTTATGGTCTTCAGAGATAAACTCTGCACTGCTTAGCTAATGCTTCTGTCTTCTCCACTTTGTAGCTCTGAACTTGCCAGATGTGTTTGGGTTAGTGGTCCTTCCTCTTGAGCTCAAGCTTCGGATTTTCAGACTTCTGGATGTCCGTTCCCTCATCTCCCTTTCTGCTGTTTGCCGCGACCTTTACGCAGCTTCAAATGACCAGCTCCTCTGGAGGTTCATGTATCTGCGAGATTTCCGAGGTAACGCCGAGACGCCTTTTCCTAATTACATTCTCTCGTGAAGGGAGAGAAGAGGTCTGGGAGATTTTTGATAAAAGGCTCAACCAGTTCAGATTTTCAAACACTGAGTAAATGCAGTCATTTGTGGTGCTAACCAGTACGGTGGGTTGGGTGTAATTTGGGTGGATGCGCAGTTTTTTTGCCAGGAAAACTGGTGACAATCTGCTGAGCCATTACTGGTGGACCACATAGTTCTGTCTCTTGTGCAGTGCAGATTTTCCTTGTTTTCATATATTTCCCTGGGTACCTTGGTGTACAGGCTATTGCAGATATTAGGAAGTAGAGCGAAGAGTTATTCCTGTTATAATTTCTCACAAGCGATTGAAGAAATAAGGTGATCGAGGGAAGTGCAGTCAGAAGTCAAAGATGGGGACAGTGTTTCTGGGATTTCTCTGCTTTTGTAGGTGATGCTTTAGACAGAATGGGTGTGCAAGTAGGTTAACTGTAGAATGGTCCTGAGCTTTATACTTTTTAAGAAGCATTATTTTAATGAAAAATTTATTCAACAAAAGTGGTTTTTCATATCTTGATTCTTCAAGTTCTGAAAAAGAACTGTGGGCTTTTGTGTCATGAATGCTGCTTAAAAATAAAATAGATTGCCTTTCTTAATGTTTTGTCTCTCTTTGTAGATCCTATTGCAAGGCCTCGTGACACAGACTGGAAAGAAGTAGGTGGCTTTTTTATCTAATCCCTCTGCAATTAGTCTCTATGGGCTAATTTGAGAATAGAAAATACAGACGTTGGGAGGCAGTAACTCTGAGTTAAATTTTAGTTTTCAAGTGTGGTGTTACATATACAAATGCTGAGTTTGGTCACAGTAGGAGAAAACAGCATCAACAAGTTGCATGGTGCAACTTGTCCAAATGCTAGGTCTTCCAGAGATGCTGTGTTTGGATTTTGGCAGGCAGGAGAGTTGCTGGTGTGGGTTTTCAGACTGGTGAGGAGTGCTTTTCTGAGAAGTGCTGCAGAACTGAATGCAGTTGCTGAAGGTGGAACACAGATCACTTCTGGCCCTTTAAAATGCCTTTCTTTCTGTCTGCAGCTATACAAGAAAAAGTTGAAACAGAAGAAGGAGGCCCTGAGATGGAGGCACATGATGTTTCTGCCCCCTACACCTCATCCAATCCCCTTTCATCCCAACCCCTTCTATCCTAATCCTTTTCCTCCCAACCCATTCCCATCAAACCCCATTTATCCCCCAATGATCATTGGTGGAGAATACGATGAGAGACCAACACTTCCGTATGTTGGCGACCCAATTAACTCACTCATTCCTGGCCCAGGAGAAGCACCAGGCCAGTTTCCTCCGTTCAGACCACATTTTGACCCAATTGGTTCCTTGCCTGGAGCAAACCCTACACTTCCAGGACGAGCTGGTCCCAGTGACAGGTTCCCACCTAGACCCAGCCGGGGCCGCCCCATGGACATTCGCCGTGCGTTCATTTGATGGCTGCTTTGTCCTTCAGTGAGTTTTTCTAGTCTCTGAGCTTGCTTCCTAACTGCAGGGAATCGGAAATCCCAGGCACTAACATCTGCCTTCCCTTCAGATTGTGGCAAGGATGTGTGTGCATGGTAATGTTCCAACCGCAAAGGCTGGGCTTGGTTTATCCTCGCGTAGTACTCTGCCACCCGGCACTGGGCTCTGTTCCACCAGGAGCTACAAGTTAGAACAGTTTGTTCTCTTTCTCCACCGCCACCCCCCTAGTCTTGCCCTGAGTCATCTGTGAAGTGCTACTTAGAGACCAGAAGGATACCGGCTGAATACTTGCTGCATCAGATAAAGAGCACTTTAAATACCCATCCTCCACTTGTCTGTCTTGTTTGAAGAGTTTTATTAAGTTGCCAGGAAAAAAAATATGTTGTTTAAAATCTACCTGGCTAATAATCTTTATTAAGAAAAAAATCTGTCAGGTTTCACATAGGACAGGGTACTACCACTGTTATCAGAGATGTGAGTTTGTAGAAACTTCTGAAGATGCCATTTCTTTTTTCCTTTAATGTTTTATTAGGTAAAAAGCATTTTTGTATTGTTACTTAATACACAAAGAATACAGGGAAGGGATTTTCTTTACAATGGTAATATTAGAACACAAATAAATTTGTTTTACAAACAACTGAGTGAAGTCATGCTACAGAACAACTCGGAAGTCTGAACAGAAGCAGAGCAATTTTACAAAGAACCAGCAGCAAAACTTGTTTGAGGTTCTCCTTGACCTTGCAAATAAGGAGCTGTAGTACATGGCTGCATTTACCGTGTGTGAACTAAAACTGGTGCAGAAATAAGCCTTTCCTCTTGCTTAACTTAAGGAATTAAATAGGTTTGACCTGGTTGTGATGGAAATGGGATCACAGCAGGAGAAGCAGAATGAATGCTTACTTTACTGCAGTAAATTCCATTTAATTCTGTTACTTAAGTATCAAAATATATCTTGCCAAGAGGAAATGTGTTGTAGCATGTTATGAGCACCTTTCAAGTGTTGTCTTATTAACAACTGAGCAACTAACAAGACCACTGTTAAAGTCTCCTGATGAGATCTGCGGGCTGATGCTGGAGCTCAATTAAAGGAAGACCTGGATGACTAAACTTTGCTAGAACTTTTCATTTCTTACATATTTTTTTAAGATGGATTGATCTCAGTGTTTCTATACATGTAAATGGTACTGATGACTGTTGTGACAGCTGATACTATTTTCTAAAATATTTTTGAAATTCCAGCAGTGGGAATGGAATGATAGTTCTTGCTAAATACAATCTGTTTAATCAGTAATACTTCTGTGCTTTTCCACGTGATATTTCAGTGATTCATCTTGTTTTGTATAAAATCAGCTGACTTGAGTAGGGTCAGGAAGTTTTGCCATTGACTCCAGTGGAAGTAAAATACAATACTTTATTTTGCTGTCAAAAGTTGTATTGCTTTTTTCTTCTCTTTTCTACTTCACAGCAATGTGAAGAACCCCCTCTACTCTGCCCTGGTGAGGCCGCATCTGGAATATTGTGTCCAGTTCTGGGCCCCTCAGTTCAAGAAGGACAGGGAACTGCTTGAGAGAGTCCAGGGCAGGGCTACCAAGATGATTAAGGGAGTGGAGCATCTCCCATATGAGGAAAGGCTGAGGGAGCTGGGTCTCTTTAGCTTGGGGGAGGCTGAGGGGTGACCTCATTAATGTTTATAAATCTGTTGTAAATATGTAAGGGTGAGTGTCAGGAGGATGGAGCCAGGCTCTTCTCAGTGACATCCAATGAGGCAATGGGTGCAAGATGGAACATAGGAGGTTCCACTTAAATATGAGAAAAAACTTCTTCACGGTGAGGGTGACTGAACACTGGAAGGGGCTGCCCAGGGAGGTTGTGGAGTCTCCTTCTCTGGAGACATTCAAAACCCACCTGGACGCGTTCCTGTGTGACCTGCTCTAGGTGTTCCTGCTCCAGCAGGGGGATTGGACTAGAGGATCTTTCAAGGTCCCTTCCAATCCCTGATATTCTGTGATTCTGTGACATACTGGTGCAAAGCCTGCCACGTAAACACCCAAGAGTGGGTATTTATTATAGAGTCTGTGGACAGTGGTTTCCCTTCAATACCAAGATTAGCCTTTTTACCCTTTGCCTGCAGTGGTTGTATCGGCTTGTTCCAACACAATTTTCACTTCACTTAAGTGTATAGTTAGGCCTCTTGGAGCTTGCAGTGATTCTTTACATCCCACTGACTATCAAAAGGACAAGGGAAACTCTACACTGCATTGGTTTTGCGCTGTTTTGTCCTTGTGATGAGCGCTCCAGAAGTGCGTCCATAACATCCAGATAAGGTTATACAGCTTTAACTGATGAAAAAAAACAAACAACAGATTGTAGCTTTTCACTTTTTTCCAAGCGATTTCTGGGATCAGTGATCTCTGTGTGTGTGTGTGTGAGAATCGTTAATTTTGTGGCATCAGTGGTACTCGCGTTACTCGTGCCTTGATGACGGTCGCATTGCTTGCTCTGCTGGCACATCCCGTGCTGCTCTGGAGTTGGGCCCTCTCTCCTCTGAAGACAACCTTGTCATACTTCTGCCAGGCTGATGCCACAGGTTCTGTTTATGCTGGATTTTGTCACTTGAATGTTTTTGAGGAAGTGAACTCCACCTTTTTACGGATACACCACTAAGTGACCTGAAGGAGTTCCTTCCCTTTCCTCAGTGTTCCTTCATGTTGTAGTGAAGGTATCGTGAACCAAAGATAAAGGAACCTGATTGACCCTGAATTTCCAAGTTCACTAAAGAGGCGTTCACTTTATATTTTGTACCCTTTTTTGTGAATAAAGTGAAGCTCACGACCAATAGTATAAAATTAGCAGACAAAACAGAGGAAATATTTGAAAACTATAGCAGCTTATTTTGTTTATGTGCCGGCTCCTTAGTCTGGTGTGTGTGTCATTGCTGTTTGTCAACTCTATAGTTGAAAAATCGAAAGATGAAATGCCTGAAGATGGGAATTTCTTAACTGAACTGTTAATCTGTATCCAGCACTGTTAGGGTTGCCACTAACAGTCATTGGGAAATAAGGACTTGACTTTTCTATTTATTGTTTTGTCCTACTCATGAAACTTCAACGAGATGGAGTAACTGGGTCATATGTACCTGTTGAAAGAGAAGAAAATACTGCTGCAGTTAGGAGCAGGATTGCTATTCTTCTGACCCTTAGCTTTATACAGGACTTTTAGTTGCGTGGGAGCAAAAGTGACATTTCTCTGGAAATGCCACTCTGAGATATTACAAGAAAGTCAAGATGGCTCTTGGTCTGTATCTAAACAGCAAAAGCATAAGCTAATTTTCCAGGTGGTGGAGGTGAGTGGGTGTCCTAGCTGTGTCCCAGCTCCTTCTTGGGCTGGATCCAAACACGTCAATTTATTTGGGTTACCTGGCTTCCACGTGAAGAAAAGGAAATCATGCAGGACATAAGGGGGTCTCTGTCCAGGTGCTCAATTTTCACAGCAGTGTGAGAAGGATCCCAAGGCATGCTGTTGGGCATGGCATCCTTTCTGTTGCCTTCTTGCTTCCCCTAACTCCAGCTCCTATATTTAGGTGCCTAAGTACCTCTTGGATGTACCTTCCTTCCCCATTCATATAAACGGAGACAATTCTAGGACATAGTACAGAGTTTCATCAGTTTAATTTAGGAAAGCGACTCTGTTTTCACTGAAGCACTTTTGTGGATGGAACTGAAGATACTTTTCAGAAATTGTAGGAGCAACCAAGTTAAGCTGACAGAGCCTGTGGCTTTTACTCGTTTTTGCAAGCTGGACCTGGGAGGAGGGGGAGATGCCATTCTGTTTGCTTGTCCTGTGAAAGATGATAGCCAAGAGCTGTGGGCAAACAAGGTCTGAGGTACTGCTGGGTATCAAGTCAACAGCACTTTCCTGCTACTGTGGTCCCCTGGAGGACAGCCCTGCTGTTTTCAAATACAGCATCAGCAGATGATCCAACCAATGTGGTTTCAGTGATGAATCGGGGTCAATTTATGGGGCCAAACCATACTAGTCACTTATTTTTGTGTGTAGGTTGTGCTTGTAAGAGAGAAATAAAAAGATTAAGGGGGCAGAGCAATTGAGGATTCTGGCAGTAAATTTTTATTCCTGTCTTTGCATCTCTGGTGGCCATTTAATAAGGAAAGGCCATGCTGAGGGGAGCTTTACGGAAGGAAATCCTCTCCCACCAGGGTTGTATTACCTCCTCTCCATATAGTGAAGCCTGTTAATCTGCTATTGTTCTTGCCAGTGGGACAGTCCTTGCTCAAGGCCATTTGTCACTCTTTTATTGCTCTTGGAGACTGCAAAAAATCAGGGTCTGTTTTTTTTTCCTCAAATAATAACATGTATTTATGATGCTGCACTGTAAAGTGCTTAGCAAACCTGGAAGGACAATGCAGAACCGGAGGGAAAAAATAGAAGAGAAATCATCAGGGAAAAGGGTGGTTCTGTAATACTGAACTTGAGGTATAAATCATCGATCCAGATGAGTCTCTCGAGAGCCTTTCAACCTGGAAAAGCTATGCTGTTACTTGCCTGAAAGTGCACAGGTCACAAAACCCATTATATGTGTAAAGGCCTGCGCAGGGTTAGGTCGTACAAGGTCCAGATGACTGCGTTGAATTTGGATGTTCATTACAGGTGCTACGCAGGAAGGAATTCCTTGTTTGGCTTTATTCCCACTAGTGAATTACAAGATCCAAGATGGTAAATGCTGCAGTTGCTTTTGCTGCTTTGGGGATCTCTGTTTTTAAGTGACACCAAAGATCTGTGCTATCGACTCAAATGTTTTTAACTTACCTCTCTGGGCATTTGTGTCATCAAATTGAAGTTGCTAAGGGAAGCATAGGGCCAAAAGTCTGGGCTTGGAGCTGTATGCACAGTTCGTGACTAAAGTACTTGACAAAGCTTGAAGAATAGTCAAGGAGGTGGGGTGGGGACTGGCACCTGCATCAGGTGTGTTATAAATAGAACTGGCACAGTGCAAGGGGTTGGTTCTCAGCTGGTAGAAATAAATATATATATTTACTCAGAATATTTGGTTGTTTGTTTTTTTTTCAATTGTGAATGTAGCCTGTGTCATTCCTGGGTTTTGCCGTGCCCCAGTTCTAGTGCTCATTTGCAGCTTCATTCTGAGTTGCAGGCTTAGAGGAAAAGCACACCTGGCAAAGATCCACCTCTGTCTTCTTGGGAAGAATAATTCTTGGGGGTGGTCAGCGAGGACTAATAGCGATCGTTACCTCCTTGGGACAATCCCATACATGCCTTCCCATGGTTTGGTGTCTCTGGATGGACCCCAGCTCATTTTATTTGTAAAGGATAGTTTTCCTTTTCTATTGCAGGTTTGTCACCTTGCATTCCTGTTGCTCTCACCCTGGTGAAGTCAATGGGAGTTTGAAGAGGGAGACAGGATTTCACTCCATCTCTCTGTCCTTTCAGTATTATGGAACACTCAGCACACAAGTATGTGCACTTCATCAGCTCTGCTAGTAATTAAGCATGTTCCTGGGGGACATGCTTAGCCAGATGTGACCAAGTCACCAAAGTGCTTGGAGTTTAGCTGGGTTTTGTCTGGAATTTGTGTGAACTGTGAACGTGAACTCTGGTGTTTCCAAGGGCAGGGGAAGAAGTTGCTTTTTGTGTGGAAGGCCCATTTCTCAGGTTATTTTTGAGCTAAGGCTACAGGGTTAGAACATGACGTTTTTCTCAGAACTCAGGAATCACGTGCAGGGGGCATAAATGCAAGACATGAAACAGAGACATTTTATCTGCTGTGGACTGAGTGATCTGGAACAAACTGGCAGTCCATCTGGATGACCTGCTCATGTGATCTTTGGCGCTTACTGATGCTTGGTACTGTATTTAACTGGAATGTAGTTTTGCTCTGAAAAGTGACTTTTCATAAAGTTGATATCATCAAGTTCCACAGTTCACTGTGTTTCCATGCTCAAGCATGCTCGCTTTATCAGTCAAATGAATACTGATAAATGAATAGTCTTGACTCCGTCTTTGCACATCTGTTTCTGAAATAAGCCTGTTTCTTTTTTTTTCAGCTTGACCTCAACAAGGAACTGGAAGTTAGCAATTGTATTGACTATATACAAATGAAAATAAGGTCTAGTTTGCACTGTCATAATTGTGTTGACTCCACAGGGGTTAGCAAGGGTAAAATTTGCTTTACAACTCAGTCATTTGAACAGATGTGATTCTGGTTATGCACAAAACCCAATGAAATACTGCCACTTTTATACAGTCACTTTTCAGGCCGTTAATTGAATATTTTCTTTGTGTTAAAACAACTATAGTTGTTTTAAATGCCATTTACCCAGGTGTTAGTTGTAAATTGCTGGGTACCACTGAGCATATTCCAGGATGACATCCGATATGCTGATATGAAGAATGAGGCCTGACAAAAGCAGAGATCCAGCCGCAGGGCTGTTAATCAGAAAACAGGCTCGCAAATGATTTCCTCAGGTTGCGGATGGTCTCAGCTTTTGCTTCATCTTCATTGGCATTTCCCCGCTGGGACGATTCAGATATGCTGAAGGTGTTTGTTAGAGACTGCGATTTGCTGCAATGGAAAACAGAGTTTAGACTCAGTAGGGTGGTTTCTCCTGGCCCATAATATGGGCTCAGCGCAACGCCAGGCTCTGAATTGAAGTACCTGAAATATGTGCAGTGTGGCAGCTGCATGCTTAGCACCAACATTTTGATCCTTAAGTACGCTGCTCTTGGTTTGCTTTGCTAATGTAGACATCATCACTGAACGCCTGTTCAGAACATCGCTCCTCTGCTGCCTAGAAACTGTCTTCTCATTCCTAACCTATATTTTGTTCCAGCCTGTTCATACCAATTTGCTCTCATGTCAACTTCTTGACAACAGCAAACATTTTTTTGTCAACTTTCCTGCCATGGTGCCAGCCAGACATGCTCCATGAAAGGTGGCAGCCAAGGCTCCTACCAGAGATCCACAATAATTCAGTGGTGTGCTGGGCTCCAGAAGAGTGCTTAAACATACAGTCACCATCTGTTTATATATACGAGTACTGCCACTTCCTCCCACCCCCCTCCTTTTTGCTACCCATTGCAAAAAATTGCCCAGTAAAGAACCTTGAGTGGCTCCTGCATTCAGGGAGTAGTGAAGGAATAATGCTTGTTGAGCCTTCTGGCCAATAATGTGCTGATTACAGCCTGTAAGGAGTATGCACCCTACTGGGAAGTTAGTAGTTGCGTTGATAGTGCTGGAGTATAGCACACAACTGAAAGAGCACGTGAACAAGGAGACGGCTGTGAAATCTTAGAGATGTCAGGTACAGCTTGTTCTATCCTGACAGCCCACATCAATGGTGGTCTGTTAAGCCCAGGTAGATATAACTCTGAAGTCATTCACGGTTGTCCAGGCTTTTGTCCTTGGGGACTACTGCCTCAGGGTATTTTTTTTTTTTTGACAGCCTAATTCTAATATCTACAGATATTAGCAGTTTAGCAGAGCACCTACTTCAGATGTGGATGTGGGGTGGCTTGCTGCTTGGATGTTTCAGTGGGGCTTGGCTGGCTAGGGGCCCGGCCTTGAGCGGGGGGTCTAGGCTGCTGTGGAGGGAACACGCCTGCCTTGGAAGCCTGGACTGGAGAGGACCCAGTTGCTGATCGGACTTGTTGTGGAGATCCGGGTGACCTTTGCTGCTGAGGCGAAGTGGACTGGGGACTCTGGGGCTGCTGTCCTTGAGGAGAGAGCCGCTGCTGCGGAGGTGCGTTTGTCCGTGGAGGCTGAGATGCCTGAGGCTGACGTGGTCCACCTGAAAGGGACATGTAGACAAAAGCATGAGGAAATGCATGTGGTGGACAACAAGCAAGGAGCATCTATATGGAATAATGGACACTGTTAAGAGGCTAGACTCTTCAGAGTACTTAATGCAGAAGGATGAAGGAAAACCTGTCTTACAGACCTAAAACTGGTAGCATGCCCAGGTCTTTACAGGTGTCCATTTCTCTACCTCCTTCAGCACTAAAGAAGCTCTGCCACTTTCCCCAAGGGAATCACTTCAATGTACTGTACTTTTCCATGCAGGTAATATTTCTTGTCCTTGGCAAGCACTTCCTGCTTTGGAAAGGAAGAGTCGCTAGAGAACCAACTCTGCAGGAAATGAAAGCTAAATCTGCTGGTTTGGGTAAGCAGTCCCTTCATGGGCTCAACAATTTGATGTGCACTCTATCATTATCCATGCATCTGTTCCAGCGTAATCAGCAGGTGGCTTCAGCTGAATTGGTAGCAGACTCTCAAAATTGAAGTGGATGTGAAAGGCATTTGGGTGTAAGAAATTGCTGGACATGACAGGTAACAGTGTGAGAAGCTGACAAAAGTTATGGATAGCATTGTGAGGGCTGGCTGAATTTCACCGGTAGTCAAGGGGGAGTTACACCAGAAAAAAACTTCACAGGGAACGGACAGGGTGTACTGGAGACAAATGGGGAATAGTCTCCTGCAAGACCCACAATTGGTATCAGTAACACCACGTAACGCCCAGATTACATAGATGCATTTGGTATCAGAAATGCTAAATTTTCCACACAGCAAAACTGTGGCTGATGAGGAAAAGATAATTAGAGGTGGGTGTTAATTTGGTAGGAGATTGGAGTAGAGAAAGGAAGGAACAAAGGTGGCAAAAATGTGGGTCTGATTGCTTATGTGGATTGAGTGGTAGTGTGGCCTGTGTACCCACGAGGCAGCCCTATGCTTCTATCACCTCAGCATAAACCAGGACAATAAGCCAAATCTATTGTTCTGACAAAGCCACAGGAGTCAAACCTGCTTCTGCTGTCAGGAGGAGCCAGGGGGTGTGCTTTTGCTCATAGGAGAATACCTGGACAGATGGATCAAAGATCCTGGCAATAGCACATTGGTGTCTGTTCCAGGCCTGACAGCACTAAAATCTTTCCATCACTTCTTAACACTTGTAGCCACTGCAGCTTTGTGCAAACACAAATATATCTGGGCCCAGAATCCTACTCCAGTGCCAGTTCAAGGGGCCTTGTTTTGTTGAGTCATGTCCTACCAGCAGTATCAACTGGATCTGTATCAAGCTTCAAGCTGCAGCAGGGTAGGTGTAAAGGCTGCAAGCTGCAGCAGGGTAGGTGTAGACTTGACATTAGGACTAAGAATTCTTCCCAGAAAGAGTGGTCAGCCACTGGAATCAGCTGTCCAGGGAGGTGGTGGAGTCGCCATCTTTGACTGTGTTTAAGAGTAGATTACATGTGATGTTGAGGGATATGGTGTAGGGAAGAACTTTGTAGAGCAGGGCTGACGGTTGGACTTGATGATCCCAAGGGTCTCTTCCAACCAAAATGATTCTATGATTTTATATTTTCATCCTGCTTCTCAGCTGCTGTGGACTATGACAGCAGTTGCTTTAATAGCACAGTGGGTTTGCTGCCTGTTTGTCAGTGAATTGGAACAATGAGTGCAACCTTTATCCTGCTATCTTTTATTTAGAAGGCAAACTGGTAGGTCTCACAGCCCACACCGTCATGGAACCCAAAGAACTGTACCTTGGGGAGGAGGCCGTGGTTGGGACAGTTGTCCAAGCTGAGGTCCAGTCTGAGATTTCATTGATGCAGGTTGAACTTGTGGAGGCTAGAGGGAAAAAAAAAAGCCATTCCAGTTAATAGAGAGTCCCCAAAGAGAAGCCCTGAGGTAATAGAGGAACTGCAGAGTCATGAAGTGTTCCTTAAATACACACACACACATGCAGCATCTGGCTGGTAAAATCTCCTGGGACTAAAATGGAGAGCTGAGTAATAAAGAGCACAGAAGTTGTTTGCTCAAAGGGAATAACAATGAAGTTACAGTTTAGAATGTTTTTAGGCAATCAGGAATTACCAAATGTATCAGGCCCAAGGGGTCTCTTAGTCCCATCTCCCATTTTGGGCAGTTGCCAGCACCAGATGTTTCAAAGGAAAGGGGGATGAACCATGGAAACATCTATGGACTAATCATCTCTTTACCCTAAGGGGTCTCCTCTTGATTGCTAATAAGCAAGGGCCAGCTTCAACCCTGAAACATGAATCTTGTTATTTGCTCCACAAAATCTTTCCAACAGTTCCAGATATTTTGTTTTGATATTTACACCCAGACCCTTTGAGTCTTGATCAGCTCTCAGCCTCACTGCTTTTCCCATTTTTTTGTTCTGAGTTTTGAGAAAGTTCTCATAACCTGCCCTTGCTAGGCCATTCATTATTTTGCAAACCTTTACTTTCCTCTCTCATTCACCTCCTCTCTAAAGCCGAGAGGCTGAATCCCTTCGGTCTCTCCATGGGAATGCTTCCAGGCCCCTAATTGTTTTCATCACCCACTTCTCTTTCCCAGCTTTGTGATTCCATCTGCAGATGCCAGAGGCAGCTCTGCTTACATTATTCCAGATGAAGCAGTATCCAGGTTCTCTGTATACATCACCAGCGCATTTCTCCTGCATCCTAATTTCCTGCCTCTCCCTTGTCAGGACAACCATAGGCTGAGCAATGGTTTTCATTAGCCTGTATGTGGCAAAGTCTTTCTCAAGGGGAATGGCTAGTGCCACTTGCAAGGTCTACAAATTGTTTATGTTCTCCCTCTCTCTACCCCCAGCTTAGCTTACCTTTCAATCTTCCATATGGAGTTTTGTTT
The DNA here is from genome assembly GCA_013400555.1 of Jacana jacana. Taxonomy (NCBI): domain Eukaryota; kingdom Metazoa; phylum Chordata; class Aves; order Charadriiformes; family Jacanidae; genus Jacana; species Jacana jacana. The sequence continues at coordinate 193,885 of VZTM01034578.1, read as the reverse complement.
GCTGTTGTGGTGATTTAGTGTACATAGCTGTGTCAGATGTTCTTCACTGCCATCCCTGGTCTTGACTAATGCAAATAAGTTGGTGCCATCTGCACTTTATTCTCTCACTGTTTACTCTTTTTGACAGATATTTTAATAAACAGATTTAGCAACATAGAACTGTTGCAGAAAGGGCCAGTCCAAAGTTAACAAAAGTCTGAATAAACCTATTGCACAAAATTGTTTATGGAAGCAGAGGAAGCTGGAGACAGATCAGCTGGTATGTGCCAGATTATTTACATGGAGAACACAATGATAAAAGGGTCTTCATGGTTCCTGGAAGGTCAGGAGAATGAGCTAAGTGATTCTGGAAATGGGAAAAAATGTTTCATAGTTGGAAGCACTGAAATGATTTTCAGCTGACTAACATAAATGTGATGAGATTGCCAGCCCATATTTTATGCTATTTGTCTGAGATGTGCAAATGGACAGGGAAGAAAATCTGGGAATTTTCCATTCACGGCTTCCTACATATCTTGGGAAACCAGGCCTTGCCTTGGTATTGGGGGAAATTTACTGTTCTAATGCTGTGAGACATCCTGATTAGACCAGCCAAAGAAAGGGAATCAGATCTCGTATTCCCCTCTATGGCTGTTGCCTAAAGCCAACCCAAGGCTTCTCAGAGATAAATGCAAAACAGGATTTTGAGGTTCAGACATGAAGGTGTGATCAACCCCAAGCAACGCTACAGGCTTGGGGAAGAGTGGCTGGAAAGCTTCCCAGCAGAAAAGGACCTTGTGCTGTTGTTGAGCAGCTGGCTTAACATGAGCCAGCAGTGTGCCCAGGTGGCCAAGAAGGCCAACATCATCCTGGCTTGTATCAGGAATAGTGTGGCCAGCAGGAGTAGGGAAGTGATCATGCCTCTGTACTCAGCACTGGTGAGACCTCACCTTGAGTACTGTGTTCAGTTCTGGGCCCCTCACTACAAGAAGGAAGTTGAAGTGCTGGAGCATGTCCAGAGGAGAGCTACCAAGCTGGTGAGGGGTCTAGAGAATAAGTCCTATGAGAAGAGACTGAGGGAACTGGTCATGTTTAGTTTGGGGAAGAGGAGGTTGAGGGGAGACCTCATTGCCCTCTACAACTATCTGAAAAGAGGTTGTGGAAAAGCGAGTGTTGGCCTCTTCTCCCAAGTGAATAATGACAGGACCAGAGGAAATGATCTGAAGTTGGAGCAGGGGAGATTTAGATTAGATATTAGGAAGAATGACTTTACTGGAAGAGTGGTCAGGCACTGGAATGGCCTGCCCAGGGAGGTGGTTGGGTCACCATCCCTGGAAGTATTTAAGAAACATGTAAATGTGGTACTTCAGGGCATGCTCTAGCGACTGAGATGTAGGGTTTGTTTGTGTGTTTATGGTTGGACTCAATGATCTCAGAGGTCCTTTCCAACCATGAAGATGCTGTGATTCTGTGAGGGCCAGCCCAAGCTCTTCTGCCTTTAGAAAGGAAATGGTGAGGGGATAGTATGGAGGTGGGGCAGAGAGAAGAGGAGAGAACAACAGCTCTAGCCATGAAATCAGGTTGTTACTAATATCTTATCCTGTCCTGGGCACAATCAGCCCAGTTATCAACATCACCAGTATTCCCTCTGCTCACTTTGCAAGAATTAACATCTCTCATATCTATGTCTTTATCTGAGGCCAGCTTCTCAAACAAAACTTTGCCTTTCAGCCCATGCCTGCTTGCTTTCTTTAAGACCTCATCTGTTATCTTGTCTAAGGCTTTTTGACAGTCTAGCTACATTAGTTAAACTGATTGCCATCATCTACCACTTTATGAAAGAATTCTCAAAGAAATGAGGGGAAAATGATCAAAAGGAGATAATTGCGACATTTTTCTTCACAAAAAGTGTGGCGGATGCTCTTAAGCATCTACGGTTCTGTTGGTTTATTAGTCTTCTGTATTTTCTTAAGATTATTGTCTGAGATAATTTCTAGGATGTGTGACTGGTCTACATTCTTGTACATTACTCTTACAACTTTTTAAATATTTACTTTATATTTGTTTTACACCAATTCTCTAGAGCAGAAACCATTTGTAATGAAATTGCGTATTTTTTACTGCCAGCTTAGTCACTTCCTAAATTCAGTTCATAGGATGTAGCCATCTGGATCCGGGGGCTTAATTTTTAAAAGTATTGTCACTGATTTAGTCACTGCTTTTGTTCTCCTCCTTGTCTTTCTGATTAAGAAAAACTATATCTTGTTTAAGAAGTTCCCCACTTTCAGGAATTAATTTTGCTAGAGGTACAATACGGTTCCTGTTGTCTTCCTTCCCTCCCTTAACTTTGGATGATTCATAGAGCTCGCCAGTTCTTTGGTAGGGTTCTATCTTCTGGTGAACTGGAAAGAACTTTCATTCCTCATTCTATCTGCTCTCCCAAACCAATTTCTATCCTTTTTATATTTTCTTTTATTAGTTGCGTGATGGTGCATAAAAATGTTCTTAAATGTCAGATGTCCAAATTTGGAAGTGGTTTGTTTGTTGTTGTTGGGGTATTTTTTGTTTTTCTTCCTGTTTATTTTTAATGTCCTCTGTCACTTTGCCACTTAACTCTAGAAGTTTATTTCTTGTCTTCCTGGTTCACGAGCAGATCAGAAGTGCATTCTGGAAAACAATGGTGTCTCAAATAACATCCATACAGTTTTTCTTTTAATGAAGGGAGTTGATTGATTTTCTCATGTTATTAAAACCATCTTTTCTAGCCACTTGTGTCATACTGTTATTTTTGGACATCCCTTCTGTCCTTTGGACATCAAACCTAACGGTACATATTCACTTTCCAAATTTGTACCTGGATGTTTCTTAAGGTTGTCAAGGTCAAGCTGTTGTTTCCTATTCTACTTGGATTTGGTGGTTCCAGGAAGCAGACACCTACAGAGATAGGGAACTCTCTCTGGATCACTGTCCCACTGTGCTATTTGACTTATCAATTTCATAGTTTCTCGTTTTTTCTTGATTCAGAGACTCAGTTTAGACAGTTCCAATAATATGTATAGATATTCTGTGTACACCTATAGGATATCCAAGGGTTCATATTTCTATGTATTTAGTACTGCTGTCCCTGTATTCAAAATTGTTATTTTTCTTCATTCTGTGGAAGTTTTGACCTGCAGCTCTAGTTCTGGATGTCACCAGCTTTGCATGTAATTACTTCTCTCTGCACGTTTTTAATTATTTGTTATAGCATTATGTTAGTAATTTTAGCTTGTGCAGTTTCTGTATCAGGGTCTTTCTCTACAGAAAAACACTCTCATTACCATGCTTGTAATTTTAATTTTCTTGAGTTTTGTACACAGTTATTTGTAGCATCTATTCTTGATAAAGAACCTTTTCTTATTTAACTCTGCTATTTGACATCCTATCCCTCCAAGACCATTTGTTTTTTAGGTCTGTTGTAACCCAATCCAATCCTGTACCACTGTATTTCAGACACAGAAACCAGATGCATCTGTCCATGTTCTCAGTTTCTGTTGGCTTCCCCTTTGCTCTTAGTTTGCACAGTCTGTATCTTGGTTGTTTCAGAGGGCAGTTGTTGATTCCACTTTGGTCAGAGTAAATCCTATCGCTTCTGTATACTTTCCCTGCCTCAAAGCATTTTTAGTGTCTATTAAATGCTTACCCCCTCACTCTAGCTAACACTTGCTCTGGAGTTACCCTGATGAATAACCCTCATGCTGGACACCTGCTTTAGCAGGAGTGGGCTGTCATATGATAAAGCCAGACACCCATAAATTGATTTCTCCCATTTTTTATCTCAAATGGAAATGGAAACTGGTCCAATGCACTTCTGTCAGTAGTATCCCTCAACTTGTTTACTCTCCTGGGGTTTTTTGTGTGTATAGATTTGTTGTCCTCAAATCTTTGTGCTTGGCTTCCTGCCAGATACTGAAAGAGGTGTAGCAGGTACACCAAGAGACACAGATTATGTCCTGTTGTGTTTCCTTTATGCAGAACTGCCACTGGGAAACACGGCACTAAGATTAGATGCATTTGATACTCCAAGTGAATGTACACAAGCAGCACTAAGGGGTCAATTTAAATGCAATCGGGTTCCTATATGAATTCAGCATTAGTCAAGCCTCCTCCTGATGAAGGGGATGAAGTGCCTCTCCAAAGAAGAAAGGCTGCGGTAAGGAATGGAACAGCTCTTGGTGGAGTTTCGCACTTTCCATTCTGGGCAGCACAGACTTTCATCAGGGGTGCAAAAACTGGAATGAAACCTATCCTGAAAGATGATGTTAGAAGGTGATGAAGTTGGGTGTTACAAGCACCTCTAAAAATATCTGTCTTCAATATGAATCTATGAATTTAGCAAGCCAGAATGTCCAGATGCATGGCCCACACTACCAGTGTGATGCCACAGTTATATGGAAAGAGAAAAAGTGAGAGGTGTTTCTTAGGGGCACCTACTTCACAGAATCTATGAGAAACCTCTGGAAGAGCAGGAATCAATCTATCCAATACACTCTCTTATGGGACTGTTCGACTCCCTGAGATGTCTGGTTGCCTGACACCCACAGGGAGGAGTGAGCGAGAGAAAAATGTTCAGCAAAACAACTCGGCCATAAGGTCTCTATTTGCTCATACCCAAGGCCTCAGTGGTGATGGTGTAGATCCCCCAGTGATAACAAGCTGAGTCATTTTGGAAACCACCAGATCGGCTATAAGCTGTCTGTCCTCTTCAATGTGCTCCCCAATCAAGGGCATCGAGCTGTCCATCACCTGCCACAAGAGGGAAAAACAACAGTTAGTAAGGAGGTTCCTGGTGGCAGATGCCTCTTTCAACTCACCGCTCACACTAACCTGCTTTGTGTCTCCACATCCTTGCCAACACCTCTAGTCACCACTCCCCCATGCTGAAACACACTTGACTTTCCTAGGTGTGGGATTTTGATGAGATTTTTTTTTTGGAAATGACATATACTTCCCCCTACTCCCCATCTTCCTTCCCTTCACAGCTTGGAAGCCAACCCCAGACTTTTTGGTGGCTGAAGGCTTTCTAAAGCAGCTGTCCACAAACTTGCTTCTTCACATGTCCTGAGGAGATGCCTCTGATGGATGAGGTCTCTCTGCCATTGTCCCACAGTATTTGGGAGTGACACTACAGCTGAAAGGGCCACAGGAGAAGGGAAGCAACATGTACTGAGCCTGAAGAAGCAACAGGCCTGAGGAGATGAAAGCAACAGGGTCTGGAGGCAACCAGGAAACATTTGGTATTAATCAACAGAAAGCACTGCACCCTGAGAGGGGAAATAAACACCACAGATGAATATGGTGTCACCCAAGCAACAGCACCCAATGCAAGAAAGTAACCTTATTTTCTGCTTCTTGTCTTGATATTGTTGAGCAGTTGAGATACAACTGCTTCCCAAGCAAGTACTGCAACTGTGCTGGGGAAAGCTGGGAAGCAAGACTGTGGGGGAAGGAGAACTGCCAAAGGGTCTTTGAGGTAAGAAATGGTCTGGCAACAGCAGCAATAATGCATGCACAGCAGACCCTCAGCTGTATAGCGGCCCTAAACATAATTTTCAACAGTTGGTCATAAATCAAGTGCTTTGCAAACATTACTTAAATCCCACAGGAAGAACTGCACTATGATGAAGTTAAGATTCAGCTGGAGTAAATATAATTGTACCAAAATATCAGGGTTGGAAGAGTTTATTTTATTTTGCTTTTATTTTTAAACCAAACATTAAAAACCCTGGAAATTCAGACTTAAAGGTTGCATTGCTCAAGAAAGGCACTGACTCATGCTTAGATAACATCAGAAATGCACTCCACCCTGGCAAGGCTGCAAAGGTCCACTCCTGGAGTGAAATGGAAAGTTTTGCATCCTTTTTTTAGACTTAAAGCAAGGGAAATCAGTGAGGTGAGTTCATCGAGTTTGTATCCTACTCTCTTCTTGCAGGTTAGCTATTAATTTAGATTTATTTCTGTAGATGCCTCATATGAACATCAGGGAAAATACCTGGGAAGGTTTAACTGGAGTTTGCATGAAAAGTGAGTTGGTGTTTATAGCCATGGCCTAGTTGACCCAGGGGGGGAAAGAAGGAGGTTAGAAAATTAGATGTCAGTGCTCAGCTAAATACACAAAGTGGCTTTTCATTCTGCTGTCAACTTTGCCGTTTCTCTGTGAAAAAATGAGATGTGGAAAGGAGGTACTTCCTAGTGGTGTCAAGGAAGGTCCAGTTCCTGTCTGCATCTCACTAGCCAGGGGCTCCTGGGGGCCCTCCAGGAAGTTCCTGCGCAGGTTGTCCTCCCCTCCCACCTTAAAAGCATTCCCATTGCATTTGGCAATTCCAGTTTATGCGTGAGAAAAGAGAAACGCTGCATGCGAGGGACCTGTCTGACCACTAGATGTTGCCGTTACTCTGCTAACAGTCTGGCCAGCCAAACCCAGTTCCCTAGTCCCTAACTAGGATACATCTCTGGTCAAAACACCCCCAAACCCTTATTTCCCCATCCTAAGGACTGCTTTTCCCTATTTCTGTGGCAGCAGTGGCTGGAGAGGAAGGGGAAGATGCTGTTTTATAAAACAAGGCACCAGAGGAAATAAACCCTGGAGCTGGTCCCACCTGAACCAGTGAAGGTGCACCAAGGTGGAGGGTATCAGTTGTCCTGCTGTGTGGTGTCTGGCAGGGGAATGTGAGCTGTGGGAGCCTGCAAATATGGGAATCAATAATCACATGCATAAAGGAAGGCTTTTGAAAATGGCAGTGATTGCAGTGGGCAAAGTGATACAGGTGGTTGCCACTGAACTGAAAAGGAGCTGGAGACGGACTCTTCGTCGTGGGGTGCAGTGATAGGATGAGGGGTAATGGTTATAAATTGAAAGAGGGGAGAATTAAATGAGATACTAGAAATAAATACTTTACTGTGAGGGAGATGAGACACTGGAACAGGCTGCCCAGAAAAGTCATGGAAGCCCCATCTCTGGAAATGTTCAAGGCCAGGCTGCTTTGTTTTTTTGGCCAACCTGGTTTATTAGGAGGTGTCCCTGCCTATTGTAGGGGGGTTGGAACTCAATGATCTTTAAGGTCCCTTCCAACTCTAACCATTCTATGATTCCATGAGATGTCACCTTGTCTGTCCTTTAGGACAGGGGAATTGCTCTGGATCTGGACAGATACAAATGTTAATGCTGAAATAAATCAAATGGCTGGAAGCAATACGTGAATTACAGACAAATAGTGCTCATCTCTTCCTGGGGAGATCACAGAACAGCTGGGCAAGGGAAAACATCTGTACACATGGACCCGGCCTTTGTAGCTGCCCACGGTCAGTGGCTGCTCCTGCCACAGCTGCTGTTGCCTGATAAGGTGCATGAGGGGGGAGTGGGAAACAGCCAAGCAGAGAAAAGCCCCATCCTGCTCCCTGCCCCCCCTGTGACTGTGCAACACTGAGGCCTGAAGGCTGGACTTGTTATTCCATGCTCTGATGTGCAAGAGCGGGCTCTTAGGTGATTTTTAGGGAAGGAAGGAAGGAAACAGATGATTAGACATATCAAAAGAAATGATATGGCAGCGCGGAAGGGATGGGCAGGGCTTCTTGCAGAGCAGCAAGGAACATGTCTAGAAACAAAGCTTAGTTGTATGGCAGGTAGGGCTTAGCTAATCCAGGAGAAAGAATATATCTCACGGATCATTTTACTTGCCCTCTACTCGCTTCATATTTGTCAGCATAGCAGAGACATGGAAAAGGTTAGATTACCAAAAGAAAACGGAACAGGGAAGATTGTTAAACCATACATGCTGCTGAGATCTTTTGAGAATCTGGCTGCTGACAGCAGTGGTACTGAACTTGCACTGTTGTGAGGATCTGGCCTTCTGATCAACTGCTGGCTATTCATGCTGAATATTCCCTTAGAGTGGCAAAGTTCTTTAGAGCAAAGGAAAAAGAAGTACCAGCTTTTAGCGTTAAATTCACAGCTGTTTTAATAGGATGAAACTGAAGAATCTATTGATTTCTTCAAAATTTTCAGTATGAGCCGTGAAATGGTGCTTAAGTGTGCTAGTGCTTTGCAGGGCAGAAATGTACTAGATTCTGCTGTTTGCCATGGGAAAAGAAGGTGAAGTCTGAGTAACAGCAAATACCGCGGGTGCAAGATTACTCTTGTGCTGTGTTGATAACTCATCTGTCTTAATCTGATTCTGTTTTCAACAAACCACTGTGATAAATCTCAATTCATGGAACTGCCCATCACTGCCTCTGCGAATTTTTCCTAGAGAACTGCTTTGCACTGTGAAAATTAATTACTGCCTGCAATTGCATTGTGCAAATTCCTTATTTGCTCAGCCCATTTAGGCATGCTTTCTTGTAAAATGTCACAGCACACTGTTCCTTCTCACCAAGAAAAATACAACTGTCGCACTGTCAAATAACTTTTTTCTTCCACTATCAAAAGGAAAAAGCAAAATAAAGGATCAGTTTCAAGCCAAGAAAAGTACCCCAGGAAGTAGGCTGGAGGCAATTAATTACTTGTCAGCATCTCTCTCAGATCTGCATAAAGTAGAAAAGGTGCCTGTTTGGCTTTGTTCTGCTCTTTGTGTTGCACTACTCTACTCCTTTCCCTAAAACGTCCATCAGCCTGGCATCTGAATGCCTGCTAAATGTTGGTACATCAGGCCTGCTCAATCAGCTTCTCTGCTGGGATAATTCAGCATGACCCATCTGAAGCTGATGTGTTTCTTCTGATTTGTTTCATATTAGATCCCCTGCTTTCTACCTTGGTCTCAGAGAGAGGAGTGTTAGCGCATTTCTCTCTCTGCGTGCAAAGCTGATGATGGCTGTTAGCGTGTGGATGTGCTTTTCATCCAGTCAGTCACACGCAGGGGCAGATGTGAAAACCCAGAGGTATACCCAGACAGAGGCATATAATTCTTAAGCAGAGAATTAGCCGTGTGTGCACGTACATGGGCTTATTCGCAAGAATAGATGCTGGGATATGAAATCCACATCTCACATCTGACCACATACCGCCACAGTCCAGATGTCCTTCCAGTCATCCCTAGCAAGACTGCTTCCTTGCTTTTCCTTCCTCAGCTACACGTGCATGGAGGTATAAAAGTGCACAGCAGGGAGACAGTCTGCTGTGGGGGATGCTCTTCTGGGTGCTGATGTAGTGCTTACAGGAGCAGACCCATTAGCGGTGGCCCCATCACTTCAGGAAAGACGGAGGAGGCTCGTCACTGTTTTGTTGCTGGCAGCTGCACTTAGATCACATGGCCTTTGACAGGTCACTGCTCCCCGGGGAGCAGATACATAATGCAGGAATGCGCAGTCACTGGAGGGCTCATGTGGTTCTCATCAGCATCCCAACCCTCAGCGGGTGGGACTGCTCCCCCACACATAGCTTTCCAGTGTGTCAGCACCCCTGCATGAAGCCATGGGCTGGCTCTGCTCATCTTCCTCGGCTGGCCTGTGTTGGTGGAGTTTATAGCAGGTCAGATGCTGTGCCTTCTTGAGTCACACAGTGACAGAGGCACTTGCTTACTTGCCAGATTTTCTGTCCCCCAGCGTGTCTCGAAAGTTTCCACTTTGATTTTCTGGCCAGCTTTTCCTTCTCTGCCCTGTTAACGTGACCTGAGCGTGCTATCCACCCCACTCCCACGTCTGTCTCCTGGCCTGGCAAGGACCATGTCGAACTTCAGCTCTCAGAGCCACAGTCTGTCCAGCCAGGAGGGCTCTGTCCACACTGCTCGTAGTAACTCCGCTGTGCTTTGTCTGGCTGGGCAAAAGATTTTAGGAAATACACCTGTTTTTTAAATTAAATCATTCCGGCTACTTATGGACATTTTTGCTATGTTGTCACCATTTTACTCTTTATATTAAGCGCAGCTAGTGTTTCTGTTATTGGGGTTCCCTTTAAAATGATTGCAGAAAGACAGGCTGTGAAATTTTTTTAATGGACTGGAACACCTGGTGGACCTCTGCATGGGTAATGGGGGGGGGACGGCGGTTAACATGGCTAGCTTTCTAGTGTCATTTGGCACCTGCATTCAGGTTGGGCTGAGAACAGGCATGTTTGTTCATGGTGTTGTTGATCCCTACTAGCAGCTACAAGAGATGTGCTGGCTTTGCAATTCCTCAGCCTATGAAGGATGGTACTGGGGCATTGGTGCACTGAGATAAACCAAACTGTCCATTCTGCCAGCAACACTTGCAGGCTGCTGCTACAAGCTTGACAAGAAGGCAGCTTCACATCTGTGCCATACTGGTGAGGCTCTGCATTATGGGGATTTATCAGCTGGAAAGCTGAGGTGGCCATGCAGTCTGTGGCTCTCCATTTCCTTTCACAGTCCACAATGAGAAATAAAAGCACTTCAACCCTGACACCTTGCTGCATATCAACCAGCTTCTAAATCAGTTTCTTGCATATCAGTGGACCACAGCTTGGGGGAAACAGGTGGATACCAAGGAGCAGTGACTGCTGAACTGTGCACACAGGAGGTGGCTGAGAGGGTTGGGATTGTTCAGCCTGGAGAAGCGCAATCTCCAGGGAGACCTTATACCAGCCTTCCAGTACTTGAAGAGGGTCTACAGGAGAGATGGGGAGGACTCTTTAACAGGAAGCATCATGATAGGACGAGGGGTAATGGTTTTAAACTGAAAGTATAGAATTTTAGATTAGATACTTCAAAGAAATTCTTTACTGTGAACATGGTGAGAGACTGGAACAGGTTGCCCAGAGAAGTTGTGGAAGCACCATCCCTGGAAGCGTTCAAGATCAGGCTGGATGGGGCTTTGAGCAACCTGGTCTAATGGAAGGTGCCCCTGCCCACGGTAGGGGGGTTGGAACTCAGTGGTCTTAGGTCCCTTCTAACTCTAACCATTCTATGATTCTATGATTCTGATTGGTGCATGTGAGCTCCAAGGGAGCATGTTTGCAGATACACTTCCCAAAGGAGACTTGCATTCAGGTTTCCCATGCTCTCACCTCAATGATATAGTCTTTTCCGTCTTTGCTGTGGACAGCTTTGACAGCACAGATGTCAAGACCTCCAAACATTTCTGCGCAGGCGTCCGCCCAGAGTCTGTACCTGCAGAAACCACAGAAGCATGGCCTAGGATTAGCTGCCATTGGGTAGTCCACCAAACACAGCCACCTGCCCTACTTCCCATAAGAGCACAAAGAGATTCAGGAACCCTTTTGAAGCGCCATGAAGGCATAAGGCATTCTTCATATGCTTTGCTGGGTTATTGCCTCCCTCTCTTGCACATGAGATGGAGCAAAAAAAAAAACAAAACAAAAAAACCTGCCTAAAGCTTCCTTTCTTTTCAGATTGTTTCAATCCTGCCCTCAAAGCCACCTTCAAATGTTTTTTTCCCTCCTTGGTGTTTACATCAGATTTCCAGTTGGTTGTCATTTAGCCATGCTATAAATTTTTAGCTCATTTAATCTCCCAGTAGTGTTGGCCCCTTAGCGTTTGTATTGGCTTTGCCTGAAAGTCCTCTGTTATGCAGGCAGCTTGCTCCTGATAAGATGTCCTACACATCGGGGCTGGAATGGAATAGGAGTGAGTGCAGAATTTAGCAAGAAGTAGCCATCCCCTTCCTGATCTGTAACCCAGTGGCTCCTGCTTTTAACAATTTACCCTTGCAATTTCAACCTTTTACAGTCTCCTGCCTCCCTTCTGCCCCTTGGGTGTTGCTCCTAGCCAGGTGGTCCCATCACAAAGACCAGGCACTTCTTTGTCAGAGAGAGAGCTATAGGCTGCAGCCCTTTTCTTCAGTGGTCCCAGAAAGGGAATGTGAGCTGGTATGAACCAGGGCCAGGCCTGGCGGGTGCCTCCCTTGGCTATCCTGGTGCCAGAGCAGAAGAGAGAATGACAAGAGGCGTATTATGGGGGGACTGCATCCCCCCGCTGTGGAAATGAGGAGGGAATGAGGCGGCCTGGTTTTATTTCCTGTGCAGCTGTGCTGCAGTCCCAACCATTTCAATAAAAATAATAATCTCAGAACAGCAGATCTGTAAGCAGGACTATGACAAGATGCGGGGAGGGGAGGGAAGGCCACAGTCTCATGAAAACAGTGACATTTTGCAGACCCTGCAGAGACTGGGAAAAGAGCTGTTCTGGCCAAAGAACAAGTTTATGTCCTTGAAGACCGCCAAAGTCCCCATAGCTTCACAATATAATGATCATCTTGTGCAAACACAATGTCTGTGGGCAGAAGCACGGATATGGCTTACATGACAACTGGTGCCCTCTTATCCCTAATAAGGAGACGAAACATGTTCACCTCAGCAACCCTGAGGAAGACCTTTGAGGAGGAGTTAGTAGCATAGGGAGGAGGAGAACTATGGACCCCGTGAGCCATGCAGGAGGCACTGCCAGCACCCATTCTGTACTGCTGTGGTTCCACACTCAGGAGCACCATCATGGGAACTGTCTCTTCCTCTGGGACATCTCCATCTGGGATATCTGGAATTCAGCAGCCAGGCTCAGGGATTCATTGCCCAGGCCTGTGCCCCTGTTAGGTACATGGCTTCGATTTTACTGGCCCCAGGTGAGCACTGGAAGGCATCACGGCTGCTGGGGTGGGATGGATATCTATCAGGGGTAGCATTTGTAGAGGATTTACTGCCATTTTACCTATTATTACCTGATCATGTCAACGCTAGTATTCAGTACAGTAGGTACTTCAGGTTGCTTCTACCCAGCAAAGCATTTTAGCATGGTCCTGCCTTGTTGCATGCACTGATGACTCACATATTTCAATGGGATTTGTTGCATTTCTGGCTGGACAATGCCAGGATGGTGAAATGTGGTACTACATCTATAAAATGAATCTTCAAAATGTAGCATGGCAGGCTGGCAGGAATCTGTGTTTTAGTCCTACAACGCTGCAATGAGAGTGTGTCTACCCTTTGTCTCTCTAGCTTCAGCTGTGGTATAAGCCACCAGGATGCATAATAATGTCTAGTTCCTATAGTCATATTAGGGCCTTGCAGAGTCACCTTCAGCATCTGATTTGGGGCTTGGCTTGACTTCCCTGTTTTACAGAACTAAAGGTGCAGAAGGGACATTAGATGTTCACCTGCACAACTCTTGTATCCCAAAGAAGAGACTTTTCTTTAATCTGGTCGGAAAGAGTACAGGAATTCCTTATCTCTTTCAGGCAATCCATTTCTGTGCTATTCTATCCTAATGCAAATGAGCACTTTGAACACTCCAGCTGACAGATTTTTCCCTCTGTTGAGAGAAGAAAAAACACTTTTCTGTGTTTGCCTCTCATTAGTAATGCACTTAGAATAACTTCTTGTTACTTCTTGTTTTGTGCTGTGACCTTTCTGATTTTATCCCTACATGTTTGTGCTCGTGATTGACCTTAGCATGCTGATCTTGTTTCCTGTGGCTACATTCACTAAAGATCTAATGATTTAGCAATGTTGGTCTCTAGCTGTACTTCCAGTCTGTTCTCCAAAATAGGACAGTTTGCCTTTGTGCTCTTAGTATTTTTTTAAGGAAACACTCAGTCTTTTAAACTTCTTTATCCAGCCTCCCGGGAGACCTCACTTACCAGTTCTCTCAATTAACCAAAGTCTGAAATACAATTCCTCCCTTCTAACCCAAGAATAGCTAATGCTGTCTTAAAATCCTCTTCCTTACCTCTCTGTCATTGCAATCTGTTCTAGCATCGCAGAACCTGTGTTTGCCTTCCAGTTTCCAGAGATGGATGTCCTCCTAGGAAAACAAACCAAAAACGTAACCTGAAAAGGAAAATACACTCCTGCCCCATCCTCCCTCACACTGTAGTCCTCATTCTTGACTCAGTGCTTGTACAGGAGGGGTTGAGGTGAGGTTCTTCTTGATAGAAGCCTTTCCAAATCCTGCCTCAACAACACTCCATACAGGATATGTTGTTCAGACTCATGAAAACCCGAATGAGGAGTTAGACAGGAAAACCTCCAAGGAATCATGAACACACATCAAGTTCTGTGAGTACTTTCTTTATACATCAGGCCTAGGAGAGCTGAAACTTCTGTAGAAGATCTGGGATAATCACCCTTGTGTTATGCAATGTGTAGCATCCTCCATCCATGGAAGAGAAACTCTCCAGGCAAACCTCTGCCTAAGCATCTTTACAAATATCAGCTCTGACATTGTGGGTCTTCCTGACTTTGATTTCAATTGTGCTGGTGTCACAGAGAATATGATTATACTCGTTTTTTTTCACTGACTTTTGATTGACCTGTGCATTGCTCACTGTGTTTGGACTTGGAGAGTTTATAAATGCAAAATTATTGGATTCTCATTAGCTGCAACTGTTGGTTAATTTCCCCAAAAAAGTACTGTTGTTGGAAAAACCCTGGGTTTCACCATCATTCACTAAGGGGTGAAAATTTTTCTTTTCTTGACCTTAGGCACAAGGCAGATCTTTGACCGCCTTGGACAGCCTGCTGTGGTAAAACCATCCACCTGCCTGGAACAGTGCTCAACTATGCACTGTATACATAGTGTACCAGCTAGGACAAGTCAACAAGCTGACAGGATACATCCAGGGAGCATCTCCATGATGAAGAAGGTTTAGGTAGAGATTTATGAGGAGAGTATGAGGTGTGATCCAACACTTCAACATGAGGATGGGGGAACCTTCGCTGTCAGTTCTCTCACTTTTTCAACATGCTGTGGAAAAGAGACTCTGAACTTGCAAAACTACATGAAACAGTGATGTCCTGCTGGACTATCAACCTGCATCATTATAGTTGATTTCCTAAGGTTCCCCTGTACTATGGTGAGGAACAGCCAGAAGTCTTTTTTCCATTTCTCTTCTTAAGTGGTATGTATAGTTGCTGTGAAATTTAAATGGTCCTCGTAACCATATTTAAAGGGCCAGGGAAGGGGTGGGGGGTAAGGGAGTGGAGAAGGAGGGGAGGAAGAGCACAACTACTGTGTTGTATAACCGTGCTTCCATATAGTTGACTCTTGCCCCTTGTTCCCTTCACCCAACATCCCTCTTCCTGCCCAACTTTCTGAGCAAAAGAATGGATTCCTATAGATTCCTCCTCAAGCTTTGACTATTATGAGGCCTTTGATGGCCTGTAGGGTCAGTGTTCCACCCTCAGACTCTTTTTTTCTTTTGACATAGCACTCTTAGGATTATGTCTTTTAGTTCTGCAATAGGAAGAACAATTATTTATTATCATTTTGGTTCAGAAAATTGCCCTGCAGTGGCAGGTGGCATCCAGAACCCCATTAGTACTGATGAGAACACTCAGAGTCTCATTAGTGACAAGATGATTGGATATCAGTTCAGAAAATGTACCTGGCATGCCAAATATAAGCAACTGTGTCATCCCTATAAAAACCAAACCATGGTGATACAATTTTTCAAGGAAGTTTGATGTGGGAAAGCTCCCAAAATAATAACTCTTCTCTAGCCACTAGGCTGATTCGTTTTACTTGTTTATTCTCACCCGTCTCCAACGTAACTTTCCTGTTAGGCAATGTGCCTGATTTTAAATTGAAAAGCTTCATTTGAAGCCCTCTGGACCAGTCACTAAGTTCCTACACCACAGGCTCTGTTAAGATCACTCCCTTCCAAATATGTCTGAGCAGTTTAGGTGTCAAGTGGCCCGTGAAATTCTTTTTCTTCTTTTTTCTTTCTTGTTCAGTATTCAACCTGAAGTGGAAAAGGACATTGAAGACAAAAGTATTTCCCTAAGGATACCCCTATTTCTCTCAGGGACCGAAAGTCAAAGTGCTTCCAATCATCCTAAACATCAGGGAGCCAGTGTACAGTCAGTATCTTAAAGGAAAGGACCCCAGGCTTTTAGGGATCAGTTGATCAAGCAGATCTGTGACCAAGACACCTTCAGCATTGCTTAGGGTAAGTGGATCAACTAGCAGATCATGGGCTTTTGGTGTCCTGTACTTACCGTCTCCAAGTTGGGCCATTTCAGTCTGAAAGTAGCTCTGGTTTAGACATAGTTGGTTTGTATACCCTGTAGAGCACATTGAACTGCATTTGAGGTGACAAGATCAGAAGTCACACTCATGAAACTAGAAAGGAAAGGATAATGCCCTCTTACTAAGAGCTGGTGGCAAGGAATATCCCATCCCTCAAAGCCAGCAGCCCCTGGCTTCCTTCAAAGTGAACAACATTTCACAAATTTTAACTGGAAACGATCCCTCTCTTTGCTCTCAGCTGCGATGAGGGTGGAAGTGGAATTTCTGCCCCAGTTTCCCCTGCCACATGACCAGTGTTCAGGTTTTCTCTTCACCACTATTACAATGACAGTCAAATAGATTTGGTGGAATTTTAGGCATGTATCACATGCTGCTTATCTGCTCTTTTGAGGCTGGCCCAAGGCACAGGCTAAGTAGGTGTTTGTTAGTAGTGTAGATCTGGAGTTACTGCACTGAAGTCAATGGGAAACTGAACTCAAGCCTTGGGTCATGGGCTGGAAGGAAGTGCATTGAACATCTGGGGTGGGGAGGAATGCATGAGTCACCCTGTAGCATCCTCCCTCCCTTTGGCAGATGCTTGGTGCAAAGTAAACATATTATGAAGAATTTTGGTACACAGTCTTTTCACAGAAGGAAGGGGGCTTTTAAAGTCTATATGTGTGGGTGAAGGTATAAAAATACTGGGTAGATTCCATGGCTTGCAGATCAAAGCAATTCACTTAGTATGACGCTAGTGCAGATACTGTAATTGCTTTTAAAGCTGAGATTTTTTAGCATGACTAATGATTTTGAGTCCTTTATTTGAGATACCAGTGAGAGTTCTAATATTTTCGGTACTTTTACCTCTGTCCTTGGACATAGTAGGGACTTATTTATACCATAGAAATAACCTTCTATTCTGTCTGATGCTGGGACAGAAAGAACAGCCCCCAGTGGGACTGACTATACTGTTCTCCCAATCTCATGTCCATAAGTGTGTCCATAAATGGCTCTCTCAATATAAGTCAAACTTCTGGGATAGCAAGGCACTGAGTGAACTTTGCTTGTTTGCATTCTTTGCTAATTAGCTTCAACTCTTATTAAGGTGTTTCCCGTTCATGGCTGTTTTCATGTGAAAACATTCTTCATTTAGCAAACAATTGTTTGCGCTGCTATATTCCCAAATGGGATTAGCTCTTAGCGTGACTGCTTTCTTTGCTCAATCATCTGGTATTATTTCTGATCCCAGTCTGGATGAGTGCGTGGTGAGTGTGAATAATAAATGAGGAGAGGATATGATCAGGCTAACTGGGCCTTTGTTTCACTTAGAGGCAGGCTGGGAGCAGGCTCTGGAGCCAAGGCTGGGTAGGTTGGCAGGAACAGGGAATTTTAATTGATATTTTAAACCTTCCTTCCTTTGGCCAATTTGAGCCAGACTCCCTGAGATGTTAATGTAATATTAGGCAACTGTGCTATTGTTGACCTGATCAGATTAAAAACAAATTTTCTTTCATTGAGTTCATATGAAGTATCCCAGTGTCCCACAAGACTTTCCCATGAAGAATGTGACTCAGTCATCATCTAGTTTAGTTAAATACCTCTGTGCTAGGAATCCAACCAGGAATTTTAGGCAGCTATAGCTGAAAAATATGTGATCATGTACATTTGATTATCCTGTTTAACTATATTTCGTCAGAACTATGGCCTGGAGGTTTGTAAACACAGGCCCAAAACTCACAGTGTTGTGAGTATTAGGTAACATATGAAATTTATTTATCTGTTGACCTGAATAATGTACTTCTGGGGCTGCCTACTTGTCCAGAATTTTGTGGCTGGATAAGGAGCTTCTGGAGAAGCTGTGCTATTTGGCTTTCTCATCTACTGGTTTTCAGTAAGAAGAAACAGGTGTCTTACTGACTCATGTGGTAACCTCTTCAATTGAGCTTGACGACTACTGAAGTTTGGCTGAGCCCTTTTTAATATTTTCAAACATACCAGTGTTGAGTGTTGCCTCCATGACACCTCCCTCACTACCCCACAGGGCAGGGAGGAGCTTTGGGGCACCCACTGAAATGTTTCTCTTTCTCCTTTCCCTCCTTTGTACGCTTCAAGGAGCACACATGCCAAAAACCCACAGAAACCCTGCACGCTGGCCAGGCTGAGGCTGTTTGTACCTGGTGCTGTGTGCTCCTCACGTTCTCGTGTGAATGTTGTGCCATGATCTCCAGCTGGGGAGAGGATGGGGTGTTGCTATGAGTTGGGCACTGTGGCACTCCAGGAGTTGCAGTTGGCTCAATCTTTTCATCATTTCCCCCAGGCGGGAAGGGGGTGGGTTCAGTTCCCACTGGAGGGCATTGGGAGCTGGAGGATTTTGTTGGGAAAGTTGAACTCTTCGGCAACAGGAGGGAGAGGTGATAGGTGATGGCAGGGCACGGTTGTTATAGTGGGAATTAACTGAATCTCAGAAACAGGTAGAGAGACATTTACTTTCCAGACACAATGAGCTGACAGTGAGTAATGGAGAAGATGATCAGTGGATGAGGGATCTGGGTTCAGAGGTGGGAGGAGAACAACAGGGCTATTCTTCAAGGAAACTAAGTCAGCTTCCTACTCCTGCCCAGAGCAGACACCGACTGAATCATATCCACAGCTCCCCCCCATCTCACTCCAGCATAGCCACGCACTCACATGTAAGCCTTGTAGTTGCTGCCGATTTTCTGGATTCGGATGTCGTACTTGGAGTCAATGAATGGCTCGGCGGTGGCATAGGTTTTTGCCATGGCTACTATGCTGGCCATGTCCCGGAAGTCGTGCTGGTTCTCAACTTTGACCTTGATTGCCAAAACACAGTGAAAAAGTGACAAAAGCAAAAACAACAGGAATAGTCTATAAGCAAAAGTAATTTCTGCGTCTTAATAGCACAATGTCAGTTAAAACCCACACAGACAGAGCTGAGGACAGAACAGGCATTGTGTGATTTAAAGTGTGGAGTTCCCCAGACCAACACAACACAAAGCAAATCAACCCCTTTCTCCTTCCTCATGCACAGGCCCTGGTAAACCTGGCACCACAGAGGCAGCTAGACCTTTGCCCAGATGGCTCTTACAAGTGCTCATTGCTGTTACGATGCTTCAGAAAAATGTTTGACCTCTTAAGGGGCATTACTTCATTCAAACATTGGATCTACTATTTCCCATGTTGGGATGGATGAACACAGGGTATTATGGGTGGTCAGGAAATAGAAACCAATGTCAGGAAATTAACAAGAGAGCTGGTTGTCTGCCACCTCTAGGCTTCAGTTCCCTGGCATTTCACATTACCCCTCTCCAGACTTCCTTTGAGGAACGGTGCAGGTCTCCTGGCTGGTAGCAAGCTGTGAAGCAAAAGCATGTCTCTGGGGGAGCCTGTGATTTTGGGGGAGATTTGTGTGGATGCAATGCCATGGGCACCTGTGTGGGACAGCTGGTTGGGTGTTGGACTTGAGTTGCACTTGGAAATGAGAGGGCAGTGGCCTATGAGCTGGAGTTTTTATGGGAAGCTGGCTTTTCACAGATTTGTATTCAGTTATGAGACATGCTATGTATCTCATTAAGAAAAAAAATTGAAGAAAGAAGGACCAAACCAGTAGAAGCTCTAATGGTATGATCAAATCTCTACAAAATCTTACTGATTTGGGAAGAGGAAAACTAAACAAGGAGGTAATGCGAACACAGTGGACAACTTCACCTCACTCATACTATCAGCCCTGGCTTTTAATCTGTTAGCAAAAACTTGTTTGGTGCATCAGAGAAACCCATGCAAGTCTTGTTCCTTAGAGCTGGACGGATGCAGGAAGGGTGGGTTAATTGGTGGAAAAAAGACCCACATTGTGTGAAAAGCGTGACAAAGTGAATGACTTTATTTACATGTTACCTACACTTTGTAGTTTGGTAACACTTCAAGACCACAGTTGGGAATTGCAACCCTGCTTTGCTAAGTGTCTACTCGCTCGTGACAACCGGTTGGTCTCTACCCTAGAAGAGTTTCCCAGTTGCGTCAGTGCGTGTGTTAAAGGAGGGTGATGCCAGACTACGTGGAGCCGGCTGAAGGAAACGCATGCAATGGCATTTGATGTTTCTTTGCAAAGAACAAAAAAGTGGTTTTACATATCTGCCTTCAACCATGAGAGGGCAGGAGCCATCTTCATTAGAGAACAGAAGACAAGCTTGTTGTTAACCTGTTTTACTTTGTTTAGATGCTTTTGTGTAAGTGCGAGTCATGAAATGTCAAAGATGCAGCCACATCCTGATCCGGAAATGCTCTTGAGAACTGGACAGATTGTGGGGAAGGTGAAAAGTACAACTGGTTTGAACTATGACCATTTTTAGATGCCTGAATAAGAGGTAAAAAGGTCCTTGCTTCTCCTTTTGCTGAGTGTTAAATACTCCCTTGCTGTGGTGAAGGCTGTGCTCTCGCTGTTCAAGGACCGCTGAGAAAAGGAGCAGAGGAAGACGACAGGAGTCTGTGGGGTGGGAGCACATAAAAGAAAAAAAGGAAATAACAAAAGCTAAGGGGAAATGCAAAGGCGACCATTGCACGTCATCCAGGAGGAACAACCTTGTTCTGGGTTGTGCTGTTCCTGTCTATGTCTGAGCAGATCTGCATGCTCCTGGTGCGGCAGGGAAGCTGGAGGTGGCAGGAAAGTCCCACAGGCAGTGGAGGAGCAGGAGAGGGGAGCACCTCACATGATGGGAGCTGCCAGCCTGGGCATCACATTCTCACAGAATACCAGGAGGAACAATACAGGCTATTGTCGGGGCTAGGTATTTTTGTTGCTTTTGTTGCACAGATAAGAGCTGTGCTGGGCTGAATGACATCAAGCAAGGGAGTCCCACCCAAATGAGATGATTGCAGGAGGGACTACATGGCCAGGCATTGCACGGTATTACAACATATTCTCCCAGACCCATTTAGCAATGGGAAAAGGCAAAAGCCATTATATAATGACCTACTTGGAACAAGGACACTTGTGGGATCTGAAACAAAGCGCTGTGCTTGTGCGACCCACGTCTTTGGGCCCTGGCTGAAACATTTGCATTCCCAGCCCAGGAACGTTTGTCCCAGAGGCAGAGGAAGGGATGCTGCTTCCCTCTCCAGACCTGGATTAGACTGTATTGTTATTGCTTATCTCATTAAATGGAATTTTTCCTCAAAACTTCTATATGCTATGGAAAGGAAGGGTCCACTTCTTCCTCCTCTACATTACCCCTTCCCTGTGGGGACAGAAGGAACAGTAGGTGTTTTCTCTAATGAGCCTGAGGATTTTTGGCTGGGTAAATAGTTAAAGAGTGAGGGGGACTCACCAAGGACACAAAATAAAACATGAAAACCAGAGATGATGACTCCCGCAGTGCTGTACCGCTGCACAGTCCTCTGGGAACAGCTCTGTTATCTTCCTTGGCTTGTGTCAGAGCACTTTCCATGGACTTTTCAGAAAAACCACCTCACAGCGGTCCCTTTTAGGAGATCACGGTTCTTTTCCTGACCAGGCATCAAAATAATCACCACACCAATGCTGAAATCTGAGCCACCATTTGTTAATTGTTAGAGCTGGCCAAATTTGACAAAATAACAACCGTGTCCTGGGTTAACGCTGGTTTAGTCCAGCGTATGGTTATGACTTCATAAACAGGAAGCACTTGGGTTACAGTCAAATTAGATTTATTTTCCTGCCTTATCTATCAAGTTCACCATTTTATTAGCTTTCTGCTTTTAAATTTTGTATAATTCATTTCCTCCTGCCTTGTAACCCTTTTACATGTCAATAAAATATCCATTCTCCTAACAGGAGAAAAAACCCTAGAGATAACCAAAGCCAGGGTGGATGTAGTGTGACGCCAGAGGGCACTATTTAAGAAGGGACTATTAAAAATAATTCTAGAGCAAACAGTTACCGATTTACCTAATAAGGGATACATCTGTCTTCTAAAATGGCAGGATGGCCAATGCATGAAACTGAGAAAAGAAGTTGGAAAGAGATCAACAGGAAGCCATTTCTCTCTCTCTCTCTCTCTCTCCCTCTCTCTTTTGCACCCTTCTAGGATAAATGCAATATCCCATTAGCTGCATAAAGGAGTGCAAACAGTGAGTGCAAACACAGCCCCCGCCCTGGCGGCCTGTTTGCTTAGCTGTGCTGGCTATTTGAGCAGCAAGAGACTCATTCTGGAGCCATCAGCTGCTGTTTGCTGTAGCATTTTAGTGACCTGTTGTGAAGAGTTTGGGCCAGTGTGTTCATAAATGCCTTTTCTGAGGAAGAAAGCTCCCCGGGAGAGTCCCTGCTTCCCTTCTGGCTCTTCTGTAACTTGGGCACTGGCCGTGCCCTAGGACATACCCTGTCCCTGCAGCGGAGAGGGGAATCTGGCTGGACTCCTGGGGACATGCTCACATGGATGTGACCGTCCCTTTGCCCAGTGGTGGCATCTCAGAGGATGAAACTTCATGACCTGCAGCTGGTGCGTGTTTCCATCCTTAGCCTGCCCAAGAGGCAGTGATCTTGCTGCCCTTGGCTGGAGTGTGGTCTGAGAGACAGATGATGAACAAACATTTCTATTCATCCCTGCTCTGGATGTGCTTTTGAGGCCTTCCTGCAAGACAAGATTTTGGAGAGTGGGTCCTGGCATTGTTAAAAACCCACCATGGATATTTCCTGGGCAGTCTGAGACACCCCTGAGACACATGTGACCACAGCTTCCTGCAGTGAAGGACCTGGGCAGAAATTTCTGCTTTCTCTGTCTCATAGTTTCCAAATCTACTGCCTCATGTATATGCCAGATGTTCCTGGACACCAGGGTCTCAGGGCTACAGCACTCCTTTCTCACCTTTAGCCTAAGCACTGCAAGGTATTGCCTCACAGTCCCATTTTGCTTTCCTTAGTTATGTGGCCACATGAAAAAATAGTCAGCCAAAGTGGCATAATTATAGTAGTCTGCTAGGGCTACTCTAGCCTTCCCTCTCTGAGTGTTATCCAGAGCTAAATCTGCCTCACAGGTTAAACCCACACCATTTTAGAGACGATTCGCAGAAGCGGTTTTTTGTGTCCAAAATGGGCTTAGAGGTAAGTTCAGCTGGAAGGTAAGTGTCCAAGGCTGAGACAGGGCCAGGCTTGGCAACGTGGTGTTTAACTGAGTCTTGGTAGGCTTGTGAAAATGTCTGAGTCTTTTCTGCCAAGGGAACTGGCATGGCCTCACAGAGCTTGTGATTTTTCATCCATCTTGACCTGCACTTAGCTTTTCTGTAGCGACTTTGCCATTTTGAGACAGCAGACCTTCAGGAATAGCTCTGTATAGAGTGTTTCCTGAGTCTCTCCTTCCCTCTACCCCAAATTATACTCCCTGTCTCAGAAAATGCCTGATTCAACTGACACACATTCGGTTAGGCCTAACTTTGACTCCCCTCAAAATAATAAAGTCAAAACAAAGTCTGCATTTCCTTATTATCCTCTCAGTGAAGTTCTCCAGATGTTATGTGGCCTTTAATGCATTAAACCTTATAATCCCTACTAACTTTCTAATGAAGAGCTTCTCTCAGCAGCAGGTTTTGGCACCTTTAGTCCCTGGTAGCCTGGATCATTCACTGTTTTTTTGTATCCAGCAAAAGATTCCAGACTGGTCTGCAAGAAATGGGGATGCTTTTGCTATTTTCAAGATGGGTGGTACCTCCTCACTTAGGAGTCAGTGGGAACACAGCGATTGGGCTGCTGTGTTGTGAATGTTACATGTCAAGTCATTATTTGTCCTCTGTAAAAGAAAATATTTGTTCCTTGACAAACCAAGGCAGCCCTTTCCCCTTCCTTTCCTCTTTAGCACACTGGATTTTCAAAGCTCTCACTTTTGGAACATTCTATTTCCAGTCCCAAGAGAGACAAGGTGACGAGCTGTCCTTCCTGATAAAAAGCTTGCAGTATTTTTACATTATAGAGTGGCTCTGTTTAGTTTGTGCTATATTTATACCAGGGGAAAAAAAAAAAGTAGAGGAGTCTTTCCCATCCAGTAAGAGAGAAAATAACTCTGACCACATTATTATGAACAACAAGTTTTTCTTCTACAATGTAATAAATTCATCTGAGCCAGGATTTGTACTGGGGAGGTGTTTTCATAATTATGGGGCAGAAGGGGACAGGAGGCAACTCTTAAACTGGCCTAATAAGAGAGGTCTAAAAATAAAGTAAGAGTAGCAAAATATATATACATTTATTAAATTCATATAAATATATATAAAGCCACATGAACAGATACTGTTTTTCTGCTCTTTGCAGATCTGGCAGTTGTTTCCTTCTCATGATCTGATCAGGAAGAGGCTCTTTGAGTGAATTTGCAGTGCTGGGCTCTGTTCCTAGGGCACTTTAGGGTCATGTTAGCGCACAAACGGCAGATATTAACACACTCAGAGCTTTATTCTTTCCATGGGCTCTGGCATTATGAGATCTGGAGTCAGGAAGAAGTGTTATTCCTTTCTCACTGTAATGCTCACCCTACACAACAGAGACCCCCAATCAGTAGTTAAGCTCAAACTTAAATGCACAATGCTTAAAGATGCGTTGACCTCCAGGAACAGCTGGGTGAACAATAGTGCAGTTCTGCACAGGGAAGGACATCTCATCTCAGTGGTCCACCCGTGGTTTCCCTAAAAGAGTTCTTGAGTATCGTTGACCCCATAAGTACCTGAGCAATTTAAATACAACATGGGAAAGGTCATTCTCTGATGACTCCATTGGAAACCATTGTCTAAGCAGTATTTCTACAGCTATTGAATTTGCAACGATACTGTATCAGACCAGCAGCACACAGAGCACTTGTTCTGATCATCCAGTGCCAACAAAATATGAAGTGATTTCAAATTTTGGAAGGAGGATAATGAAGGTCATGGGAGGGGCTGAGGGGGATATGTCCTGTTTTTAGACAAGAAGACTGTCTGGGGCCCCTTTTTCTCTCTGGGTGAAGGCTATTCCTGGTGTCTCTGTTCCCGTCAACAGAGAGGCCCTTGTTTCTGGATTTCTCAATGGAAATTTCAAAATATGCCTTTTATTGCAATTCTTCTTTTCATCATTCCCACCTGCACCTTACATGCACTTGGCAAGAACATTTCTATCACTAATGATGTACTGTCATGCCTTTTGGTTCTGACCTTGAGTACTAACTGTTCCTCTTCCAACCTAAAGACAGTCAAGAGAGCCTGTATTTTACAAGTCCAAACATGGTTATTTTTCATTCTTGCTTTAAGGATTCTCTGTTCAACCCTTTAGCTGAGAAATGTGGTGAGTGAATTTTGTGAAAATGTGGTGGAAGCAAAGGGTATATGAAAATGAAAGTCTGACTATTATAATTATGCTATTTCTAGCCATTATTACAAAATAATAAATACTCAGCACTTCTTACAGTGCCAAGAGCCTTATGAAAATGAATTAGCAATAACTATCAGGTAATCATTATAATTCCTCTGGTCTGTAACGTAGAAACTGAAGAATAACTGTGAAATGACCCAAGTGTCCCTGCAAGTCAATGGTGGAGTTTTTCTGGCTCCTGGCCACTGCCTCAGTACAAATGAAAAATAACAGTGTCTGAACTTCCATCTTTGCTCATTCTTTTAAGTCTTGGTGCCTCCCATTACATGTGATTTTATCAATAATAACAAGAAAAATGGAAGTACTTCCTTGACAATTTCTGTTGGTAATGAGATTGTAATCTGAGTGTTCGCATCCTGTGAAGCACTCATTACAGGTACAAATACATGGCTCACTAGCTTGGCATCGTTTGTTGCAGTAAGTACTATTTTTAATACTCACATGTGTACTTTGGCTAATAGGTTGGTTATTTTATCCTTTGTTTCTTCAGTCACTGCTTTTATAAAAAAACATGACCTGATGCAGGTACTTTATTAACATTTATTTACTTACGGTAATCTAAACCAAAAGCAAACCTCTCTCTTGTCCTATTGCATTTATTTTACAGCTAAAGATTTGCTATTTCCTGCTATCATCTCTACTTCAAAAGACTGATGCAAAGAAATTCTTTAGCTCTCTGTAATCTCTATGTCATCATTGGCTATTGCTTTTATATTATGATGGTTAAAACCATCATTATGTCTCTTGGAAACTTTCCTCTTCTGAATTACTTAATTGGAGGATTGATTTTTTTTACCTACAGGTGTTACTTTTCTAGTATACCCATAGTTCTGCTTATCTGTATTTCTCCTGACATTTTCTGTGGTTTCTGTCAGCCCCACTTGGGCTTGAACCATATTCTCTTAAAACCAACATGAAACAAATTCCTGTTACTTGTCATTTAAACCAAATGACTTGTTCTTTATTTTATTTTCACTTTCTCTCTTATCTTTTTGCTCTATGTAATGAAGTGCAGTGGGACTTCAAGAAGACTAATTCAGTCACAGAATTACAGAATCATAGAATTATCTAGGTTGGAAGGGACCTTTGAGATTATCTAGTCCAACCATCAACCTAACTGATAAACAGCAACCCAACACTAAACCACCTCACTAAGCACTATGTCAGCCCATGTTTTAAATACCTCCAGGGATGGTGCCTGAACCATTTCCCTGGGCAGCCCATTCCAATGCTTAATAACCCTTTCTGTGTAAAAATTTTTCCTGATATCCAATCTGAACCTTCCCTGGCACAACTTGAGGCCATTTCCTCTTGTTCTATTGCCCATGACCTGGGAGAAGAGACCAACTCCTGCCCCTCTACAACCTCCTTTCAGGTAGTTGAAGACAGCAATAAGGTCTCCCCTCAGTCTTCTCTACTCCAGACTGTACAACCCCAGCTCCCTCAGCCTCTCCTCATAAGACTTATTCTCCAGACCCCTCACCAGCTTTGTTGCCCTTTTCCAGACCTGCTCCAGCACCTCAATGTCTTTTTTTGTGGTAAGGGATCCAAAACTGGACACAGTACTTCATATGAGGCCTCACCAGTGCCAAGTACAGGGGGACAATCACTTCCCAAGTCCTACTTGCCACACTGTTCCTGATATAGGCCAGGATGCTGTTGGCCTTCTTGGCCACCTGGGCACACTGCTGGCTCATGTTCAGCTGACAGTCAACCAACACCCCCAGGTCCTTTTCCATAGGCAGCTCTCCAGCCACTCTTCCCCAAGCCTCTAGTGCTGCATGTCTCAACTTTCCTTCAGGCTGCTTGTGGCTGGAGAAGGGCCCAAACTATAACCGCAAGGTCAACAAACCTTCCTTCCTGTACCTTTCCCTTCTAGAGAACAGAGCTCTGTTCAAACTCTGTACCCAAATCCACATCCAGACTTTGCTAGTAGTCCCTAATTTCATAATGGACTTAAGTAAACTTGGCCTTGGACCAATTCTTTCTTCTAAGATGCTGGCTGTTGGCCTATCTTCATCTGGAATGACTTCCTATGTACCCGCCTTGTACCACTGTGTACAATTGTGCCTGGAGTTTGAATAGAAACTCTCTTCCCCTGTAACTTGTGACAGCAAAAATCAACATCATTAAAGAATAAAATGGGAAGGAAAGTAAGAGGTAGAAGATCTGCTGCCTGGTGCAGAAGACAATAGCTAAATATGCTGCTGAGAGTTTTGTCTGGAAACACTGTTATGATTGGGGCACTTTTCTCTAATTCTGCCCTCGTTTCTGGAGCCTTTGTGCACAGGAGAGACAAAAGAAGCCCTCACTACACTACAGGTGAAATTATAGGGCAGTCACAGAGATCCAGGATTGCAAGGTCTCAAGGAACTTGGAACTTCTTCCTCCTGGTTTGTCCTGGTTCGATTTTGCTAATGAAATCCTTACTAGTGTCATGTTCGGTGGCCTGCTCTACAAGCAGCTCTGGGCTTGTCTACAAGTACTCTAATTCAATGACACCTCTGCCTGTTTAACATACGTAGCACCAATATTTTAACAAACGTTTCCTGCTTATTTAAATGTTTGTTCTTTGATGCTGAAAGCCAACTCCACCACTGGCTCAGAGATCTGAACCCACTTCCTCTCCAGCAGCTACCATCCAGACAGGGGAACACTGCGACCGAAGCAAAAACGGTTATGAGAGCTTCCATGTGCAATCCGGGAAGCCAGAAAGCGCTTCTGTTTCCAGAGCACAAGCAAACAAGCTGTACCAAGTTTAAGTTTGGCGTACCTATATATAATTTTCAGGCAAAGCGTGAAGCTGGGAGAAGGTCTGTCTGCTCTAGGGAAGTACCGTGGCAGGGTATCAGTTACAAAGTTCATGTACCACCCATTTGGAGGCAGAGATGATATATCAGAATTTCCTACTTCTGAACAAATCAAATTTTAGACAGGTAAGGGATGATTTTTAAAGGGTACATGCAAGAAAGGGGAGGCTAAAGTGCAGCAGGAATGTGCTGGCGATGCCTCCCTGAAAGGGGAGCCCAGTCACCCCAAGAAACAGGAGCTGCTAATTCACTTGGGGAATAAAGACCCCAGAGAGCCTGGGAAAAACAAACAGGTCCTTCTGGGGAGTGAACTGTTTTTCAGGATTCCTTGGCAGGCAACCAGCCACTCTGCTTTGTAAGGTCTTGTTCTTCCTTGCAAGGAGGAAAAAAATAACTGAAGGGCTCCCATTGTATTGAATAAGGTCATCATAATGCACTCAAAAAGACCAGTGCCACTGCTCCTCATTGTGAGAGCTATGGGGTGTAGCTGCACATTACAGGTGCTTGAATAAACAACATTACCACTCTCAGGAGAAGAGAAAATATGTAAAAGACGAGTCTAATGACTTCAGCCCAGCCAGCTTTGCCCCCACTCTTCGCAACCCCCCTTCCTGCATCCCAGACAGCCTCCAACCCAATACCACTGCCTGTCTCCAAGTGCGTGACAGTGGAAAAAGGCCTTTTCTCCCACAGGAACAACTAGTGCAACACAGATAGGCTGTGGGGAGGTTTAACCCCTTCGCTGGCTGTCCACGTGCTGTGCATGATCACAGGGATGCTGTGCCACATACATACCTCTTTCCTGAGCTATGCCTACTTTTTCTTTTACTTACCTTCCCCATTCCAGCATGAGCATGTCCCAGCTTGACCACCACAGGGAAATTCGGAGTTGTGTGCTGAAAGACATAAGAAGGAGCTCCACATTAGTTATTTCTTTCTAGCCATTGTATTTAAAATAGTTTACTTTTATTTAGTGGCTTTTATCCCCTTCCTGGATGCTGATGGGAAGATAAAAAGGTCAAATAAAGATTGTCCAGCTGGTAGTACAATAAACAAATAGCTCTTCACTGGGACCCATATGATCAGAATTCTGCCAGGCAGAATTCCTTAGATCTCACCCACTTTTGTTGCCTGATAGCAGTAACCTCTAAAACCTTCTTATTTTTCCCATTGCTTTTCCCACCCTGTATGTATGGATGAGTGTACACTCACACATGTTAAAAGAAGCTGCACCTGCAAGCTTGAGTAAGTGAACGCTTGCAGATGCTGAAAACATCTGAATTGTGAGAAAGTCAAGGGTTATTTGGTTTTTTTCCACACAAACAGCTTTGGCCTTTAAAGTGAGCATCAGCAGTCCTTTAGCAGCTCCCATTTGCCTTCCATAAGCAGTGGTGGAGGCAAGGAGGGAGGGAACAGGGGTCAACTCTTGGATACAACTCACAAAGTCCATCTATTCATAAAGCCTCTTCCTCTCTTCTCTAACTTCAGGGGTGGGTATAGGGAATAAAAGAAAACAAAGAAGGGTTGGAGTCAGCAATAAAAAATAGAAGATATATCATGTCTTCTCTCTGGCTTGCATGGTGTTTACATTGTGCAGGGTCCTGACATCCAAGCCTTTCAGGGGTGTCTTAGTGAACACGTGGGGTTTTACTTGGAGAACTGCGAGTGTCCTCTCTGCCTTCTATTCCCCAGTTTCATGCTTGCACAAGGATTCACTGGGAGTGATCAGCTGAGAGCTGAGTGGCTGGAACTGGTAGGAAGTGCACATACCCGGAGTAATGAGGATATATACACCACACCTCCCCTGCAACCAGTTAGTCCATTTCTACACCTCTGCTTGACATCCCCGTGATCATCATCTTGTCCTGTGCTCCTGATTCTTATAATCTAAGTTCTACCCCTTTGGTACATAACCTGATATTTTTTATTGCATATTTCATTCTCTTTAATGGGAATTCTTTTAAAAGCCCCTTTTGTCTTTACCTAAATGCCTGCAGTGATGAGCTCTATTAATGAAGCAGTGAACCTGGAGATCTGGCGATGGGAGGGAATTGAATTTCAACGGATAAATGGCTCTCCTATTTATTTAAGTTTGAGGATAGATAAACAAATTGTTCTTGTGCTAATTGCCAATTGTCTGCAAGGACAGGCAGGCACTACACCCTAAAGATAGAACGCTGCTGCAGACTCCATCTGTGGCAGCTAGCTATAAATAACAAAATTAGTGATGAACACTGATATGTTTTGCTATTCAGCTGCTTATGTAAAGAAATGTCACAGGAGAGGGGAACAGTGAGTGCAACATGTTCTCAGACAACTCCTGTCTCTTGCGAGGGCTTCTTCAGACAGAAAGCTGAAGGGTCCTTTTCGGACCACAGAAGGGCACACAGATGTAATAAATCAGTCTTGGCACTGGCAGGGACCAGCACCTGCTGTTTCAGAAGAAGACTGTGATAGGTGGCCATCCTGAAGACCCAGAGTAAAGCATATGGCCAGGCACATGAGTTTGTGCTCTATTTCCTCTTTGCTTCTCTAATTCACTGTAAGAGCCTGAAACTTAATTTGATGCTGGCATAAACGAATCAAACGGAGGGCTGCACCTGAGGCTTACTGAAGACAGTGCTATGGATGGACTGTGCCAGGCCTTTAGTGCTGGATGATGAAAGGTAACTGGTAGTTAGGGCACCCACCTGCCCAGGCTCTGGGAGACCTGGCTTGCTTCCCAGCTCTGCCATTCATGCCCCACGCACACTATTTGAGCAAAAACCCTTGTAAGCTCCAGCCTCTGTCCCCTGTTTGTGAGCAGAGGCGGCAGCTGCTCCTACGGCACAGGAAAATGCTGCGAGCCAGCCTGATACCCTGGCAAGGAGGCCAAAGAAGTGTGTGGGATAGATAATGTTATATCACAAGCTCAAAGCAGCCAGAGGCAGGAAGCGACGTCTCTGCTGCCCTGTTTGTGTACTCTACCTGTGGGGTTTGCTGAGGGAGCCTGGCTTGAGCACGGGGCCTGGGAGTGGGAAGCATCTGCTTTCCTGTGTACATGCAAAGAAAAATTAGGATCCAATAAACAACCCAAGTTTACTGCTGGTCTGGAAGACACCACTGGCAGTGACAGCGCTCTGCTCAAACCTCTCCCTTTCTCTCTGCTTCTTGGAAACGTGAGCTCAGCTTTCTTTGTGAGGCCTGGCCTCATTCCGTGGCGAGGTGACCAGCTGGTGACAGAGTTCGTTGGAGTCACAAGGCTCTTAGGTTGGCCATACTGCCAGGGGCTTGGGGTGAAACACAGATCCAGACTCCGAACGTGCAGTTAGCCTGGAGCCTGCTTTGGCTACTGAAACCCCACCACATTTCCACCTATGCGAACTTGCTTCATGAAGGAACCAACGAGAGAGCAGCACATACACTCAGCTGCATTTTTTGATGGAATTATCTAGTTGCAATGGGATGCCCTTAGTCTGTGCTGCAGTCAGGTAGACTCAAAAGCTCCAATAGGCCATAGGACCAAAGCAGCCAGAATCCACAACCACCCAATAATGGAGATAGGAAGCCCTTGCTGAAGTGGTGGAGGGGGGCTGAACTCCACTGCAGTCAAAGAAGATACTGCCAGCTTCTACCAGAGCCTTGTTGGGACCCAAGACCCATTTCTGTTGCTAGTAAGGTGGCCAGCCAGCATACTTGGCAAGCAGCCAGGTGGATAGGGAAGCTGAAAGAAGGGAAAATGTATTATACACACCACTATGAGCCAATTCACACACATTCAGGGCGAGAAGCTCTGGGAGTGACCACAGCCACCACAAGGGCAGACCCCTGAGATGAGTATTTACACATACTTCGTCATAGATTTCCTGGGATAGAACATGCTTATAATCAAAGGATAGCACCAGAGTTTAATAAGAAAAGCATGCTTTTACTGAAATCATGCAAAGAAATAATGTCTGTGTCTTCTATGTGTTTATTTATGTGTTGTAAGGGCTCTTTTTTCTTGGAAAAATGGGGAAAACCACTTTGATGCTTTTAAAAAGTGCACGAACTGCTGACAGGGCTGGTTTAGATGATGTCTGTGGGCTTTGGGATGGGACTGTGGCACCGCAGCTAGCTCAGTCATCAGACGCAGGGTGTTAGTTCATATGCATAACTCAAGCCTTTGAATTAAAATCCTACAAATGTACTCCCAGATGTTGTCACACAGAAGCCTTGAGATAGCAAGGTTTGCATATGTGTCTAGAAATCAGTGTAGGAAGATGCTTGTTTAGAGGAAAGCAGAAGTTTCAGTCCTGAATTAGGAACTCCTCAGAGCCATCTATGGAAAGAGTGAAGCAGGAGTCATGAAGTTATTTCCACTTTACAACACTTGTGGCAACAAGACCATTTTAGCTTCTCATTTTAAGGACTCTCCTCTGTGTGTAGTGTCACTGCAAAGATTGCTTTGCAGTTAATCAGTATTTTGGCACTGGTGTGTAAAATTGAGTGCTGGTATGCATACATTAGCCTCTATTTGAAAACACATGGCTGCAAACTATGACACTTTCCCCCTTAACCTCTGCCCCTCCTGTCCAACAAATAATGAGGTTTTCAATACTTTTTTTGTAAATATATGGATATTTTCTGTGTTTACTGCTGATGGAGTAGTAGAACAAGAGCTGGATATGAATTAATCTGAAGGGAGGAATCTGAGATGAAACCTGATCTGTCCCATAAACACTTTCTACTCTTGTTCCACTGAGGCCCTCAGGAAAGCTGTTGATGTTAGGTCTGTGATTTTGTGTATTGTCTTGTAGTCCATAAACAATGCAGAATGTCTCTTTTGATTTCCTTCTGCCATGTTTACTTTTGTGCATTAGTTCATGTTATCCATCTCATACGATACAGTTCCACTTTCCAGTATTATTCTTTCTTCTGCAAAGCCTTCCCAGTCAATGCTAAAATGAATAGTCCAGGGTGTAATGACATCATGGAAAATATTAGGAAGGATCTGGGGAGGCAGGATATGAAGACATTATATCTTTAGTCTCTTTGCACTGGTATTGTATTACTATAGTGTTTAGTGTTTTTAATCAGACCAGAAGCCCCCACAGAACAAGGTACTGTAATTTTTGCTTTGCCCTTCTCCCAGAAGTAATACTGTGATTTTTTTTTTCAAGCTTTTCTACTCTAAATCTGGCCTCTCTGTTTATTTAGCTGCTTTTGCTTGTATGACGACAAAGTTTGTTCTGGGTGGGTACCCTATGGATTATGGGAATGTTGTTCATGCACTTGAGAGCTAAATGTTGAAAGTAATGTGTGTGGCACTTCCCTGGTGTAATCAAGTTGGAGGAGCAATGAATACGTATGATTTCCTGTAAAAGCAAGCAAGCTGATTCAAACCTACAGGAAACCAATGACATCATGACACGATGTCATTGTGTTTATGGAACTATCTTACTGAAAATCTGAGCTCAAAACCAGTACTTGTTGCATGCCAGCCTTGCCAGGCATGGGCAAGTCATGGCTGTATAGTGAAATACAGAGGAGAAGCAGTAGTGCTCCTTATTGCTCACTTACTCTCTCACAAGTTGATGTAAGCAGCAACTGCATGCAGAATAGTTCACTCAGTGGATTAATACTGTCCCATGGAAGTTTGTGGTGGCCAAGAACTATGACAGACAAGTCCTTCCTCTCTGCTGTTTACCAGATCAGAAATAATGTAAGTAACAGCAAACAACGATGGAAGAATATGTTGAACAATGAGAGTTGCCAGGTCTGTTAAAGGCATGTGATATGGATTTCTTTAATACACACACATGTGTGTTCATTATTCTATTATAATTATAGCACAATGAAGAAAAAAATCATTAGCTGTGGAAAGAGGTCCTATGCTTCTAAGCCAGCTGAAGTAAATCCTAAGGAGGACTGGGTATCCTCAAGGGTCTCTGGAGAAAGGAGGAGACGGGGCTTATGATGAGAAAAGTGATGAGACACTTGTGACAGAAGGAGTTTGGTAACAGCTGGATCAAGAGAGCATTGTACAAGGTAGGGCCTGAAGCAGCATGGTGATTGACAGATGGGATGGATGAGCAACAGTGCTCCTTCTAGCAAAAGAGGAGAGAGCATATCATTTTAGGACGGGTTAAATTCTATGGAGCTTTACTGAGCTGAGGTGAGGAAATCAGTGCTATGGATGAAGTGCAGGATTTAATTCATGGTAATTTTGGTAGTCTGTAAGGGAGGCTTGTAAAATCAAATGGGAATAAACTAACACACTTGATGCAAAGCACTGTGAGAGCAGAGACCAAAGATTTAGCAAGCTAGCAAGTTTTGGTGGTGACATGAGGAAGAGGCAGAATAAGACTGCTGATTACAAGAATCTGGGGAGCAGAAACACCCAATAATTTGAAGAGGACCTCACTGCTGCACCCCTGGATATCTGTGAGAGCAATGGGAGGACCAGGAATGATTGCAAAGCAAAGGTTTAGATTTAAGATACATTAAATGGATGGACTTTTTGTTTCATTTAGCACTGGAGTTGAGACCTCCAGCTTCAGATAGGAATTAATATAGTAACTAACTAGATGGAGACATAGCATATATTAATTTCTGCTGCTAACTGAAGTCAGCAGTGCCTTGGGGTGTGAAGATCCTTCAGGGTGGTAAAACAATTATCCTTTGATTCTATCACGGCTTTTATAAAACACAACACACACAAAAGAAAAAAAAAAGAAAACCCAACAGCAACATGATTTAATCCCCACATCCTTGAGAAACCAAACCACAAACCAATATTTCAGGGCTCTTAACACTTGCTGCTGTTAGAACTTGTCACGCAAGCAAGTGCAAAGGGTTAAGCATGAAACAAAGCTTTTTGCCACTAATTCCACCTCTAATGTTACTTTACTTCTGCTGTATTTCCGTATTTCAGACAGGATGCTTTTGGGTTCCCAGTGGTCCCCCTCAGCATTTGGAATGTAAGAGTGTGAGTATTTGATATTATTCTCATTCCCTTGGAGTTTGAGGTGTGAGACTCACATGAACATATCCAGACACGCAGATGCTCAGCAAAAAAGATCATATGGCATGTATGTGTATGCTCGTGTGCTTGTTTGTATTCACACACTTATCTACCAGCCCTGGCCAATAAATCCCCATTACCACACCTTAAAATACAGGCAATGTTTTAAAGATTGTTATGAATACATAGAAAAGTTAAATTTCTTAATGCATGTTGTTTGCTTAGCCAGTATTTTGCAGTGTTGCCTTTAGGGAAGCCTCTTGTCTTTGTGTGCTAGGAGAGTGAATACGTTCCCCCAACTCCTGATGTTGAAAAACTGTTAAAATACTTTTTGCAGGATGCAGTGGAAAATAAGAAGCAGCTTTTCAGTTTCCTCTCCCCCCTGATTTGCATTGGGTACCTTTTGCTGTCTTTTTCTCTAATAAGAAAATTCTGTTCCCCATTTAAACACATTGTGGAGGGAGCAATATTGAACACCAGTTGTTGACATGGTGGTGAACTCTCTAGGAACTTTCTTTTGCTGGGTTACCTTTTGACAAACTGTAGCATCTAAGTTGTGGTAGAAGATAAAGAAAGGAGACAGAGGGGAAAAAGAAATGCTCTATGAAGTTATGCTGGAATCTTCAAAGCCATTTCTCTTCCAAGAACCTCTAAGGTTCACAAGACATTGGTCAACAAAGCTCTCTCTTCCCTTGGAAGACTTAACCCCTTTTTTGTGCAAACTCTGAATTATCATTGACTTCAAAACTTCCCTGAATTTCACAGTGAAAAAAACCCTTCAGCAACAGGCACTGCAGGAGTAATTAGGTCTCTCTGAAGCCAATCATTTGACTGTCAGGGCTGGTCCCTAACCACACTAGGCCATAAGCTGCAGGTGCTTTTCTGTCTCCAAAGGGTAAAGTGAATATGGTTCTCACTCCAGCTTTTACACAAAGTGACGCCACATGCCCTGATGGTAAAGCCTGAGAGAATCGCACATAACTCCAAGGACTTGGTTGTGATTTCACAACCTTCTGTAGCACGTTTGAGAGCGATGTATTTATGCCAGTGTGAAATGAGAAGCGGGCCTTGGGCTTAGTAGTACATTCAGCGGGAAATACTCTGCCTGACACAGAAATGGCTCTGATGTTTTATTGTAAGTCTCATGCTGTTGTAACTGTGCCAATTACCCTGAGAGGCCTTGGCTGACATTGCTGTGTCAGACACTGGCAGGAAGAGGGCCACAACCAATGAGCCATAGATGCTGCCTCGTACAGAGACGAGGATGCCATGGTCCACTGGAACATTTGAAGTATCCTCTGGGTTCCTGAAAGCTGTTGGGCAATGCATCACCAACTTCTTCCTTCTTGCCATTCTTCAGCACTCAGAGCTATAGAAATCACAGTACAATTGGCCAGGCAGGCACAGTTGGACTTTAAAAAAAAAAATATCTCTGTTTACTTTTTATACTTTTTATACTTTTTAATCAGTACAGGTATTATTCTTGATTAATGCTCCAGAGCATAAGGGACTTTGAACACAAAGAAGCAGCATGGGTAGTATCACCCAGCCACTGGTATCTCAAGCTACATCTATACAACTAAATAAAGCATTGACGTAGCAAGGACAATGGCCCTGGGTTGCCTGTACTGGTAAATTGTAAGACTGATCTCTGGCATTTTCTGGCTCAAGCCAAATAGCATTTCCTCCAAGCAACTTCCAAGCACAACATGGATAAACAGCATAAGTCTGCAGCCATACCCCATAGGACCCTTTGGAGGTTTGATAGCATGGCTGGGGTTGGATCATGCCAGAGTTACTGGAGAACTGACCTGGCACTGTATGGTTTGCTACTGTTAGTGTAGCCCTACTCTGTTGCACAGGGCTGAGCAGGAGAGTCGTTTCTATCTGACATTATTCTCTGTCTCTGTATGTTTTCACATCAGTGTTTTATTTCAGTTGAACCAACAAATGGTCTATCACATGTGGCCATATGTCGTACCATTCCTGTATGATAATTTCCACTGACTACTTTTCTCAGGCCAAATTCAGAGTGGGTGCATTTTTCACCTACAGCTACAGATATTTACACCACATTTCTTTTGTCCACTGACCTGGAAATTCAGGTATTACCTCACATGAGAAATGTTTATGCTGTGGGCCTAGTTTGTCCTATTTTACAGCCAGATCTTAGTTTAAGCCCTTAGGCTCATGCAGGAATTCAAATACTTCACTAATGTGGCCTGGCAGTGAGATACAAATCCCCTACTTTTTGTGTCTACTCCAGCTCTCTGGGACATAAATGTGGGGAGTAAGTGTTTCGAAAGCCCTATTCCATGGACCTACCTCCTTCATGGGCTGCACATGTAGCTGAACAGTGGCAACAGCCCTTCTGAACCCTGAAGTTGTTGTGGCATCTTTTGTAGGTACCTATAGCAGGTGGGAGCCATGTATGAGCCTTGTTCTTCCTATATCCTTGTTCTTGTGCTTCACAGCCTCAAGTTTCTTTCTCTAGATAAAAATCTTGTATGCTTATCCAGGCTAATTTTTGCCTCATGTCAGAGACACTGAGGGCATGACAATCAGCCTTTTTATCCTATGATCAAATTAGTTTTGTGTCTCTTGAGGTTTCTTAGGAACTTTCAAATTGGGTGGTTTTGGTAGGAGCCAAAAACTGTAGGAAGGGCTCTATTTCACCATCTTTCTAAATTCAGATGTTGCTTGGGGAAGAAAATAAGATTTCAAACTGCAAACTTCTTATTTTCAAAGCTGAAAGTATCCTGTTCCCCCTGTTCCAATGATTCTGTGAATGAGCACTCATAATTGTTTTTTTTTTAATCTAAAAGGGAAATGAAAAGCTTCCAAACTGTGAAAGGGAAGTTCTTCTGACATGCATTTTATTTCTGCATGTTTCATTTATGAGGCTTTTTGAGATTTTGACTTTGGGTTAGGGAAAAATATCTGATGTTTTGAAGCCTCTCAAGAGCTGAGAAAACCTTTTCCTACCTAGGCTTCAAGGGCATGAGCCCACAAAAGCACCACAAGGGTATTTGTCTCCCTCTTGTGGCTTATTCCGTGTGATGAGGCGTGATCCTGCTCCACCTGTTTGCTAAAGCCATTAGTTTTCAATGAAGTGGAAGAAACGCATTCTGTGTGTGTCCTGTGCGACGTCTTATATCCAGACTTTAGCCGTGACCTCGGTGCTGAGGGACAACTAAGTTTGGCATTAGAAGTCAAAACCGGTAGGGGAGTGGAGTAGGCTCCACACAGGACACACAGGACATAGGTAGAGTTATTTTCAGCTGGGCCTGGCTTCTGTTTACATCTTTCCCAGCTGTAACGAGAAAGGAGCTACTGAAGTGAACGCATTCAGAGGAAGAGAGAAGAAACCACTGTGTGGATCAGCCGTTTTCATCTCGCAGCCGCCACCTCAGTCAGCGGCATTTTTCCCCTGCTGAGCACACACATTGATGTACCACAGGCTGCAGCAGCCAGGAATGGCAAGCAGCAGGAAGCAGAGAAATTCCTTTCGGAGTAACACATAGACTCTCTTCTTTAGCTTGGGCAAACTTGGAGTGTCAAAGGATGCTGTGGTCTCCGTGAGCCCACTCCTTCTGTTTTATCTAGAGAGAAAGGGTTTGCCGTTTACTGGAAAAAGAGGTGGAGACCTGTGCTGATTTCATCTGTGAGGCAACATCTCCACTTCTCTGGGATAAATGAGACAAATGTGAGTGAGCTGGTCCACGCCCAGTACAGGAAGGTATTTGTTTCTTTCCCAGGCCCATTACTGAGGCTGTCGTGGGATCCAAGTAGGATTTTGGAGAAGCCAGCTTGG
Organism: Jacana jacana; assembly: GCA_013400555.1. NCBI lineage: Eukaryota > Metazoa > Chordata > Aves > Charadriiformes > Jacanidae > Jacana > Jacana jacana. The sequence continues at coordinate 154,965 of VZTM01034578.1, read as the reverse complement.
AAGTAAAGGGGCATGTGCCCAAAGGAAGGGCATCAGGCTCACCAGGGGAGCTGGAGGCACTCTGGCTGGAGGCAATGTCAGGCACAAGGGGCGAGGCAAGAGGAAAAGAGGCACCACTTGCCTGTGCTACCTGTTGTCACACAATACCCTGTCCTTCCATCACTACATGAGTGTCACGCTCACTCACAGGCAAAGTCTGAAACTAGTCCAGAAAGATGGGTAGGTGTTTCCTTATAACAGTTCTACCTCTTTTCTTCCCATCAGACTTCATTACATTAAATTATTTTCCAAAATTATTTGCTGAAGTCTTTTAGAATAGTCCTGGCTTTACTTCTCATGGAGGTGGTACCAGCACCTCAGAAATGCAGCAGCTGAACTTCTCTGCTGAGCTTATGTGCTGCACAAACAGTTGCTATCAATTTATATGGACCAAACTTCTGGGGAGTGGGAGCTCCTTTTAAACAAGAACAGAACACAAGAATGACAACAACAACCACCCTTGCATTGACAAATGAAAATATTTGCTTTCTCAAAGAAGAGAAATCATACCTCAATCTGTTTAGGACTATTCAAAACCCTAAGATAAAACTTAGTCTCAAGTGGGAGAAGCCAACTGGACTTTTCTCTTTTTCTTGGTATGGTTTCTTAAATTCTGAAATCACAGAGAGTTTTGTATACACTTATCATTGCAGGATTCTCAACTGATGGTTTTTCACCCATCAGTTGGGGGTGGGATAATGAAGAAAATGTTCAAAACTTCCTGTGCGTAGGTGGCTCAGCTAATTCCATACTCAGAGAACAGCAAGTGTCCAGGCTGTGTGCTGTGCACTTTTGGGACTTTAATAGCAAGACTCTGATACTGGACCTTGAGGAGAGATTGCTATTTCATATGCATCTTGTAGACAGCCCTAATTAGCTAAATTAGTTTGTCTGCATCATAAATGTAAAGCAGCGCACACTGGATTTGTGTCTAATTGTGGCATTGCTGTGGTGATGGGTTGCAGACTTTTTTTTTTCTTTTTTTTAACTTTCTCATTAGTACTTAGCTTTAGGCATTTGTGAGAAACCACAGCCTCCAAAAGCTCCCACTCCTGTCCTCTGAATTTTGACTCACAAGGTTTTAATGGATGAACAGAAAGCAAAGAAAGCCTTTGGTTCTCATACCATTCAGCAAACCTCCGGCTGGCACTGGCATTGTTTGGGAACCCTTGTGGGGATGAAAGCAAACTCTGTACAGATGTGGCCTCTTCTGAGACCGCTCTTTGAGGCCTGTTGATTCTCAGAACAAAAAGCACGTGAGGAGGGTGACTGGCAGGGGATTTCCATGGAGTGCTCTGAGTGAAGTTATTTTAAACTGATCCTGCACCACACAGGGCAAGCGATAGTCCTTGGTGAGAGGGGTTCCCAAAAGCATGAACGCTGCTGTGACCCTTTGTACAGTGAATTTTTCCACAACCTCAGTGGGACCAGATCTGGCACGTCCGTTCCACACAGTGTGACTCTACATGGAGATACTCTGGGCCAATAGGCTCATGCAGGACTTCGTGATGCAGGCTCACCCTTTTGGAGCTGGGAAATGTAGAGCTGGATGAATGTGGCAAAAGTGCCACATGTAGATGACTTCCGCAGGGACACCTTAGTTGTTTCTGTTCCCAGACCTCTCTAGGGTGGGAGAAGGGAGTTAGCATGTGTGGATCTAGCCACATTTTTGGACCTTTGGTGTCCACCTGTGAGAAATTAATGGGGTGAAGCTATTTGGTTGGGTATCTGTGCCTGCCGTGAAGACATGCTCGTGGAGCACTTCCTGTCCTTTCTTCCTAAAATCTCACAGAGGGAGTTTATGAGGCATGATATGTGAACCCTGCCCCATGAAAGGATTAACCAGCTCTCCGAAACTGGGAGTGGTAAACGGGGTCCCTCCTCAAACAAATCCCACTCTGAGTACGACTGCTGATTAAATTGAGGCTTCGGATGGTAAAACTGTAACCCAGACAGGAAATTTGATTACATCCATCAATCCAGCTGTCTGACTTCATGCAGCTCATGCTATCCTGAGCTCATCACTATGGCAGCATGGCATCTCGCACGTAAAAACCGAAGCCCTGGCCACACTGAAGGCAATGAGAGTTAGCTCATTCATTTAGATGAGGCTATGGTTTCTTTTGCAATGTCCAGTAAAGAATGCTTATCTCAAATTCCTCTCCCATCCGGAGGTATTTCCACTCTTTTATTCCTTGGTGATGCAACTTTTTAAGCAACCCTGTGAAGGTGGCCTTTCGTGCTTGACGTTGAGGCTGACTGAGAGTAGAACAACAGACGAGTGGCTGAGGTCAGTCAATCAGCTTATGAAAAAAAGTCCCAGGGGGATGTGGACCAAAGCTGCCTCAAGGCATGCCTGTGGCAGGGAAAAGAAAGCTCTTCCAGGAACTTGCAGTGGTGCCGGGAAGGCTTGGAGAGAGGGGAAGCAGCTGATGTCTTGTTCCCTCTTTGCTTCCTCCCTCACATCTGTGAGGTCTCAGCTGAGACTGCTCAGGAAAGGCTGGGACTTTTCCTGCTGTGGTCCCTCTGTACCACACCAGAGCTGGCCTGTGACCACGGGCCTCATTCGCCCCAAAGTTTCTGTGTTGCCAAGGTGATGCTAGGAGACACAAATCATTTCTATATGTGATTTCATTCTTTTATGCCATAAGCGAATTGCTTCCTTGTACCACAATATGTTCCAGCTGTCGGTCTTTATCTGTTTCTGGGTTTCTTCTGTCACTCTGGTGCATGGGTAATTTAGAAATGGTTCCCATATTTCCTCTTTTACTTCAAAAGGAACAAGAAAACAAAACCACTCACGGGCCAAATCTGCTTGCTCCTAACTTTATTTCTCCATGTGAGAGGCTCTGCAATCAAATTCCCTAAAATATTACCTATCAAAAGGGTAACTTTGCATTTGTTGATGCAGAGCAGAGCTTCTTCCTTGGTGAAACTGCACATACAGAAGCCCAGACAGAACTGGGACACACTAAGCTGTGCAGTATGTGACAAACTCAGCTTTGATCTCTAAAGTGGTGAGACTACTTGTCCAAGCTTATAAAGACTGCCCTTGCTTGGGAGTGAGGGAGAACGAGGACCTGTAAAAGTTGATGTGATCCTTCTGTGTCCCCACCAATAGATGACAATAAATATATTGAATTCACTTCTTCAGGTCCACAAGGCTGTTTCAAGAGGTGGTTAGGTGGTACACAGGACCAGACAGGCAGCTAGCGATTGGGTTTTCAGAGCTGCAAGCAATCCGTGCGAGAGGTGGATTAAACAGGTTCTTCTTCTCCAGCCCCAAAACATTTCCCAACACCCAAGCGCATGATTACAATTAATATGCTTTCAAGATATGAAGTAGCGTATCAGTTTTAATTATTTTCAACTGCAAATATGTTAGGAAGGGCAGGGAAGAGGTATAAGGAGTTGTCTAGAATGGTGGGTGAACTTGGCAGGGAGATTCAAAGCTGACCTTTACAAGAGCTGTATTAATCACTGGCTAAGCTAACATCTGACGTGTAACTTCAAGAGAAGAGAGGCTGCTGAGTTTACGGAAAGAGTGAGGGAAAATTTTCCAGTGAATTGGGAGGAAGAAATGAAAACGGAAATGGCTGTATGGGAGAGGTGTGAACTGCAAGTGAGCTGGCTCTTTGCTTTAATGCAGTGTGAATGTTATGGGAGGCAGATGCTCATGGATGCCCTGATCCTTGGTTCCTACTGCTCCTGTTTCCTGACCACTCTCCTTTGCTTACAGCTCACTGATGGGGACCAGAGACAAGAAGAATTAAATACCCAGGTGCAAACTGAACCATCTCTGAACTTCAGTGACCTCTGCTTCAGACTCATTAGTCTGATCTGTCTTGGGAGTGTCAGCTGGTGGCCAGGACTTCTCTCAAGGGATAGCAAGCGAGAGAGGTCTCTCTTGCATGCATGTTGTTCATAAGCAGGGTGAGTTGCATCATGCAGCTTACAATGCTGTTGGGCAAACATATCCAGCAATGAGCAGGCCAGATTTAAACTGTGCACAAGTTTTTTACAATGAGTGAGGTTTACACTGACTCCAGATGACATTAAGAAAGCTTACTGCCCCTCACCAATTCCTCTCTGTGAAGGTGATCAGACAAGCCAGTGAGGAATAGGTACTTTGGTCCCTTGGGTCATGCCTGGGGCATGGGCTTTGCTGCCAACTTGGCTATGGGAAGTGTGTCACTTAGTGGAAGTCCATTTGGAGTAGGGGGCCCAAAACTGGCATGTGTTTTGGCAGCAGTGCAAGGCTGGGACTCTTCTGTGACATGGCAGCTCAAGCCCAGCTGGCCAGGCAGTCAAAGGATGCTCACCCTGAGCTCATACAGTGAACCTCATGTTAGATGTGTCTCTGTTACATTTGCAAAGGATGGTACAATGCATGGCAAACGAAGAAGGTAGTTTTAGGCTGGTAGAAGTGTGCCCACACTGGGACTTTGTACAGGTAGAAAAATTGTAGGCCTGCTGCGGCCTTCGCACTGCTCTGGGACACACACAGGCAGCGGGCGGGAAGGAAGCCCCACAGATACCATAATCTTCTATAACAGGGGGCTTGTGCTGACCGTAGATGACACTGAAAAGCATCCTGTCTGACTGCTGTCAGGTAATAAAATAACAGCGTACTCCCATTGTGCACTAGCTCCTGTTCACCCTCTCTACGGCAATTATAGCCTGAGTTGCCAGATTTGGAGAAATAAGGGCTTAGGTCTAAGTTTCGATAGAGATGATTGGCTTGAGAAAATTATTCAGTTAAAGCCAGGGCACTGACAGAAAACAGAGGGCACCTCCTCTGGTAACTGCTACTCCAGTGCTGCCAGTTTAGGGCCGAGCTCTTGAATGTACGAGGCATTGTGCAATGCTATAAAGAAAACATCCAGGCAAAACACGACTGGTGAATAAACAGGGAAGCAGATGTGTGTGCTGTAGTAGGAAGATGGTCAGCACAAATGAGCATACATCAAGTTGTGACAGAAAATTATCATGGCTCCTAAGTAGCTACCAGGTTAATCAGGGGTAGATCCTGCTCACCTATTCTGATTATTTGACAGAATGTGAGAAACTGTCACAGTGAAGCAGGTCCTTCAGCCATTCACACAACACTGAGTTTTCCCAGGCGTGCCGGCCAAGCGTGTTCAAGCCAGAGTTTCTCTCTTACCTAACTCACAGGCCTGGACCTGATCTGTACTAAAACTCCTATTGGGATTTCACAAACTCCTTAGCTTAGATGAAGTCTAAGGATGCAATGAAAGAAGTAAGCTGTTCTTGAAGATGAGTTCTTGACTTCCAGAATAAAAGCCCAGGGTTTTGAAATCTGAAATCAGCATATTTTCACTGATGAAAACTCAGTTTTGAGCATGATCTGACAGAACTCTGACTTATTGCCTGTCTGGATGTGGTGAAAAGTATATTTGTTGGCAAATCCATGCATTGGAAAGGACTTGCAGAGGTGTGTTGGGTCTTTTGGAGACAAGATGACAATCAATATATACAATTATAAATTAAACTTGGAGTATATTATGCTGTACACTGTGCAAAATAAACCCTGCCTCAAGCATTTGCAGTCAAAACAGACAAGATGAAGGAGAATTATCTTCATTTTGGGAATGAAGAAATGAAACACTGGGAGATTAAGTAATTTGCCATGAATCAAACAGGCAATCTGCGGCAGGGCCAAGAATAAAATCCAGATCCCACTGGAGCAACCTAACCAGGAACATCCTTCCCATTGAATAGTTTAATTAACATAAACTAAGCAGCAAGTTGACTCAACATGTTTTTAATTTTACATGTGTACTTCAGAGAACACGATAATTGCATTTTATAATCTAAAAATAAACAAACACATATGTCTGTCAGAAAAACAACAGGCACACAGGAAAAATAATTCATCCCTTTATTGTACTTGGTGTGAAGTCCTTCGTTAGGACTAAAATTGTGATGTGAAGTGAAGGAAGAAGGCAAAGAACTCTCTCCTTCTGCGCTAGTTTATAGGAATTAAAAATAACCCTTCTTTTAGGTCTGTGCTGTCTGAGTTCCAGGGCTCTGTGTAAATAGAAGAGCCAAATGATGAATTCCTTAAGCAGGGATCCTGTCAAACGCACCACATCCTCAGTCAGCTCACTGATGTTCAGTGGGCAAGAGGCAGAGCTGAGAATTTGCTAGCACCTAATATGTGCATCTGAAAGCTGCCAAAGATGGAAGGAGTCTGGAGAGCACCTGAGCCCTCCCATGCTCTGAAAGGGAAGACGAGAGCATAAGAGATACAATAGCAAATCCCAGTCAAGGGGAAGATGTCTTTTCAGCTCAACAACAAATCCGTCTAGTCTTTGAAGTTGGCTACACCAGGCTTCATTCCCAGACAGCGGGGTGAGCATTCCTCTCTAAAATTAAGCCCCTGGCAATTGCTCCCCCCAGGAATAGGCATGTACAGAGTGTAGGAAAGCTACAGATGAGTGACAATAGGATTTAAAGAGCAAGAGAGAGAGAGGAACTGATTTAGTCCTCATGGGAACATTCACGGAGCCTTTTCTACATGCAAAACACTTGCATTGAATTAAGCTAAATCAATATAAGACAGCTGGAAACTGATCAATGGGGATGGCATTCACGAGCAAACAAGAGATTATTCTACAGGGGCTGCATACCAGCCAAGGGCCATGTAGCCTTGGTCAGCACAGAGTCACGGGGAAGGTCAAAAAGCAACAGCTCTTGTGGTAACCACTCTTGCAATGCACGATGCAAGCACAGACACAGGTCTGCACGCTGCACCCTTCCCAAATCACAGTTAACATCACCACCCCCAAAAACACAGTCCTCAGCCTGAGGCAATTCCCCCTGCTGAGGAACACATATCAGCAGGAGCTCAGTGCTCTGTTGGAAGGCTCATGTATCTCCCAGTCAGCCTAGAGCATGTGCTGAACAACTGCAAGCCTGCCTGGTGCATGCTTTGTATGGGGATCAGCTTTTACGATCTTGGGGTCCCTTCTGCTACTCTTTTCCCACAATTAAAGTGAAACTAGAAAATTGGGCAGACCCCTGGCTTTTGTCCACAGAGCTGAAAAGGCTCAACACTCTCTTCCTGTGGCACTGCTACCAATAAGACACAAACCCTGCTTTGATTTTCTCTGTCGAGATGTTATGCACTTTTCTGTATGTGAGGAATGTCAGGAAAATACCAGTAGTATTTGATGTACCCAGAGTTATGTTTGAGGCATTTTGAGGCAGAAACTTAGCAAACCAGAACCTGGTAGCCACATCCTTCCAGTGGTTGCACTTGAGAAACTGCTTGAGTTCCACTCTGCTTTTCTTCCATGATTGTGTGTAGGTGTGTGGACGCCCTGTGTCCTTATGTCCTCCACTGCTAGTATGTGGCCCTCAGCTCTTGTGAGAAATGATGCTAAGTATCTCTTCAGCTGGATGCTTCTATGACAGACAGAGGTGGTTTTATTTTTTCCAATAGCTGGTGCTAAAGTACTGGATGCTTCTAAATAGTTTTGAATTAAGCCTGACATCTGAGGCTCACCAGGATGCTGTATCACAGGAATTTGAAGAATACTGGCTTCCACATAAAAATGAAACATGTGAACCATATGTCATTAACAGGACAATAACCAGGCAAAAATGCACTAGAATTTGTGGTTGTCAGAGAGCTGAAGAGCTAACCTTGATTTTGAGGAGCTGAGTCTCTGGAAAGACAGCAAACATGGCTGGAACTTGAGATGAAATAGTCAAAATCTGCTGGAGGAGCCAGAGTTATTTTTTGGAAAGGCCATTCAAATTTGCCAGCCAAAGGAAGTTATCTAATTCAGACTAAAACGTACCTAAGACAGACAGTGCTATCATGCCGCAGAGGATGTAGGCTGTTGCAGGACCAGAGGCTGGCAGCAGAATGGTACATTCGAGCATGGACCTGCTGTTCTCATAAAGCAGCACACAGATCTGCAAACAACACAAGTCAGGACAATGGCTGGTATTTGCAAAAACCTTCAAGAACCACAGCAATTTCTATCACTTTCCAAGAGCTTCCCCAGCATGGACAAAGAGGACAATAGCACCATGTCCTTAGATGACTCTTCATGGGACCGGTGAGAAGCGCTGCGGAGGATTAAAGCACTATCATCTCGAAAGCAGGTGACATGCCTGTGCCTTGAACGTGGACGCTGGTGCACGATGAAGTGTTGCCAGGAACGGGCCTATTAGCATGGAAAGCAAAAGCCATAGGCAAATGACCATAAATAGGTGAAGCTCAGGACTTACTGTGGCGAGCTAATTCCTTTTAGAGTTGTGACTAAACTCATGGGCAATTAGCAAATTGGAAGAAGTACAGTTTATAATCACACCAGGGGAAAAAAATTATCCACGAATAAAACCATGCCACTCCCTTCATCTCATTAAAGAGGTAACTCACCAAAGAAGCAGAAGATCAAAACAATTGAAGAAGAGTTTGAGGATATCTCCCAAGGGAAAGAGAACCTGTTAAGGCTTGTCACATATACCGAAAGCAGAGGCCAGTCAAGCGAAAACTCCCATGGCATGGGAACAGCTGGTCAGCTGACGCAGTCTGGCATAAATTTCTTTGTGTCAGAGAAATTAGGCATTTATTTCAGAGACATCCTTACTAGACAGTCATAAAGGTAATCATCCATTCTTGCTAGATCTATTTGCCTGGCATAGCTAATGGCTAGCAAAGCACCACAGCTAAGTGGATCTGAGTTCAAGCAGTCTGTGGTGAAGCACAGTATGAGACATTTTATCACTTCTCCAAATTTATCCTCAGTACAACAGGGTGGTAGAGAGCAATATCAAAATAAGAAACCACCCACTGGAAAAGAGTAAGGAGGTTAACTGTCCTGGATTTAGCATTGTTAAATTACAGGATTGTAGAGAAGATGAGTGGTTTGTCAGCTACCAAAATTTCCTTCAGCAAAAATCTGACAAAGCAAGAATGCCTGCAGTGTTAGAAACTGATGACACCAAAACCTGGCACATCTACAAAGGAACAGACGAGGTAAACCAAACCTTTAAGAATTGAGATGCTGGTAGCATCCACTCCGACATGAAAGCAGACCATTTATGCAAAAAAACCCCAACCACAAACCCAAAACAACAACAACCCCCCTCCCAAAAAAAAACAGTTGCAAGAAGAAGTGAGATCAGAAATGGAGACCCTAAATTCATGAGCTTGTCATAACAAATGGACATTTGGTCTCTAGAAACATAGACAACTTCTTCCATTTTTAGAAGGGACAGAGATACGGAGATCACAAGGTGAGTTGTTTTGCTTAGGAAGGTCTCGAACGGGGAGATCGGAGCTGCCCGAGGCAGCTGCATCCTAGATTATGGCACAGTTAAGAATAAACAAACTAGAGGTGCTCATCAGTAACTTGTGCTGGTATTTTTGCACCGATGGGGATTTTGGGAAGGTCCAACTCTACAGGGTACCTCAGAAACTGACCGAATATTAGTTACTATGCTGCATACATATATCTGGCATTCTGTATTATGTTTTTGCTGGCACAGATGCAGATGGAGAATTGTACATTTAAGAGGCTTTCTGAGAGCAAGTGGCAGCAGCCTTGATCACAGGCCCATGCTACGCACTGACGGACAGGAGAAGATCAGGCCCCTCCTTCAGATATGATTGCTCTAAATGATTTGTGAACAACAGGCGCAGCTCGCTCAGGAATACTGTTTACTGCCAGTTAGTGAGAAAGTACTGCATCAGCTGGCATTCAGGATAAGCATCTCTTGAAGTCAAAATAATTTTGCAATTACTCGGAAGCTGATTGTGCTTTCATCACAATCCTAATTTGCCAGAAGATCACATATCAGCCCAGTAGGACTTGCAAAAAACAAACCAGAAACTACTTGAAATGCAAGGTTTCTCCAATTCACAGTGGCTTTTTGCGAAAAAATGTCACCAAGACAGTGTTTTCTAGTCTAAATGTCAAACCAGGAGCATTTTAAATAGTAGGAGAAGATTTCACTTCCCTAAAATGCAGAATTTTCCCGTGTGAAAATACATTGAAACAATCTATCGACAGTACTTTTTAGGCAAAGCAGTACTATTGGGACATTTCAAATCACACGAAACTTTAACTTTTGTAATGGTCTACCTGCTCTCTTCTGCTAGGACTGCAGTCTCTTGTGTTATCAAAATATCACCAAATCAACAGTGCAGATCTAAGAGAAGCACCTACACTGTTCCAGGAACCTCAAGGCAGCTAGTTACAAGCATGAGTAATTGTAACGTTAATTAGGCCTCAGAGGTACTTATGTATCTAATGACCATTTCTGTATCTAATGACTTAATACTTTTGGGGCTGAAAGACAAAGAATTGCAATTGTATTGAAAATAGCTGAAACATCTTTTATTTTATCACAGCATAGCTTCTAATTTCCAAACAAACCCATTCTTCCCCCAAACCCTATAAACTTCAAAATGGCAACAGCAAAAAATAAATCAAAGTGAAACAAAAGGGATCTCCTTAAAATAAAACATAAAACTAAATTTCCTTCTGGACTCCCCATAGGGTTCTCCCGTCCCAGCAAGGGAATAATGACATCGGTTCAAGGTGTCATCCCCTCTCTGAGTCATTCAGCTGCACAGAAAGGAAGGGAAAGGGAAAGCATTTAGAACGGGTCTCCAGGGGCTTTAGCCCACTGAATTCTTCCTCAGCATACACTCTCTGGAAGAAACGGAGGAACCCCTTGAGAAGGAAGTGATTCAGAAAAATAAGATGGTCTGTTTGCAGTGACTCACAACACATCAATAGCAGAATTGTCCAGAGACCTATAGAATGTCAGGACTCTTTATACCATTGTGCAACCACAAGTACCAAGAAACATGTGTTTCCTATCACTCAGCCCAGCTTTATGTTATATAGGCTAATGTATGTTAGTCTGTTCAAGTGCATGTTTGAAAACAGTCCTGGGCTTGCATATATGTAGAAAGTTTCGTGCTCAGGCATATTATTATTACTATTGTTATTATTATTATTGTTATTTAGATTGCAAGTGTTTCTGTTGGAGATTGTATGGATGCAATTACAATTTGTTCTTTGTTTCCAGCAGACTGCACTACATAAATATGTATATTTTAAACAGTACATATGTTTAACAATATGTTGTGTGAGCGGGTTCCCTGCAGACATGCCATCCGGTCTCTGCGGCCGATCGGAGCGGTCCCTAACGCTACAGCGTTGTCAGAGGAGTGGTGATACTCAGGCTGCTTATCACTTATTATAAGATGACGTTTTACCTTTTGAAACATTCCACCCTGAATATTCCACCCTGAGTGACTCCCTTAAGATGAATATAGGGAGAATTTTGGGTATAGCAGGAGGCTAAATACCCTTACGTACACTCACATGCCGAAGCGAAGGAAAAGTTGTTGGTTTGCCATAGTGAGGAATGACTCATGACTACTTCTTCAGCAAACTGACAACTCCAGCTGTGAAAAAAACAGCTGACGAAACATAGGAGTCCTTGAACTTCTTTATCCTCATGAAAATCTGGCCAAAGTTGGTCAAGTTCCAGACTTTGGTACCTGCAGTTAGCAATTGCTAAGCGCAGACATGCCAACAATCTACCCCAAGCCTATCCCAGCTTCTGTCTGCACTGAGGAGGTTGCTAAAGTACAGAGACCCACTGAGATCTTCCCCTGCAATTACAACTCCCAGGTGTTACAGGAACTGGACTGAAACAAGGGAGTCTGTGGGTGTGGAAACACCAATGAACGAATATAGGGAAGCAAATGACTTTGTGCGAACTGATATGTAGCAATTATTTCTGTTCATTCTTACTCTGCAGAAACACTGGGGTAATTCACAGCAATCTAACCTTCAATAAAAGGCAAATAAACTGCCTTACCTTACAGCCTGGTAAGAGTTGTCACGCAGACACCTGTTTATGGTTAAACTCATTCAAAGCTGATGGCATGTACTACAGCATAGTGATGGTCTTTTGCATATCTGTCCCTTTCAGTGTGTGTAATACACTCCTCATGCTGAACCAGTGCCAGGGTTATAGTACTACATGTTGAAAGCCATGGCATAAAACCCAAGAACCCTGGGAAGAAATAATGGCTTTGGACAGGGAGGCATGGGAGCTCAGGTGATGACACTGGGATTGAAAACTGCTGTGGAAGAGAGAAACTAGAAGTAAAATTCTGGTTGGGTAAGAATAAGGATGAAAGCAAGAGCAGTATATATGTGAACCAGTGGGACAAAAGCTCTGTGTGGAGAGACCAAATGTGATTTGATGTGCAGCAAGGAAGAAGGCAAGGAGTGGCTGGACAAGGAGCTACGGACCAAGGAAGAACAGGGTGTGAGTAAGTATCTTATGGAAGGCAGATATCACACAGGGATCAAGGTGCAAACAGAGAACCGGGATGGGCTGGAGAAAGAATCTGAAATAAAGGGGTACGTTGTGAATGAACCAGGCATCAGGGGAGAGAGTCTGAGAAAGGAAATAAGTAGGAAGGCAGAATATTGGCAGGGAGGGGAAGGAGCATGGACAGAAATCCAGGGATAAAGGCACCAAATGGGTCAGCCAAGACCAGTGGTACTGGTGGCAAACACTGGGGCTCAGTGGGCAACATGTTTAGGACAGGGGAGAATAGGATATTGAAACCAACCACATAAGGAGAACAGGACTTGTCTAAGGAGCCAAGATAGGACAGAACCAGCATGAAGATACAGATAAACTGGAGGGAACAGGGAAGGAAAACCTGTCTCCACTGTGACCTTTTCCCTTAGGAACCCAGAGTGGATTTTAAACATGCCAAGTGTCACCGGTTCTCTCCAAATAGAAAATATCTGCAAAGACATCCGTACGGACACAGGAGATGACTGTGAACCTGCTCTTCATGAAATGCAGGTCAAAGTGCCAACCTTGGTGAGTCATAGGAGTGCCAATATATGGCTGTCAGAAGGAGTTTGCTTTTCTTTGTGGTAAGCCTAGGAACCATCATGCCCATATATCATGTGAAAAGAACCTTATTAAGGTCGAAAAGTTAAGCACTCAAACTTTAGGAAATGCAACCTTCGCTTTCCTTCCTTGTACATAAACATTATGAATCAGTCTTTAATTACATGACTGAGAGTTATTTTTTCCATGGGTCGCCTTCAGAAGGGTCCCCCAGGTGGACCTGCTCTGAGGCTAAATCTGGATTAAAGGAGGAGGTTATTTGCAGGACCCCTGCTTCATTTTTTCCAAAAGTTGGAAAATGCATAAATTATGAGTCAGGGAGTAGCAGAAAAAGAAAGGGCACTTTGATGATTAAGGCAGCTGAAAGACATCTTAGTGAATAGGATTCTGTCCCTAACTGTGCCAAGAAGTCCACATGAAATTCTGAGAAAATCTTTCAAATCACACCTCTCTGTAGGAATTAATGTTGTGTCCCTCAATTTTTGGCCTCCTTAGTTTGAAATGCTGAAAGTCAACTTGAAAATTTTTCAATCCTGCTGCAATTAACTCCTGAAAACGATATCTTGGACTGGTGTTTGCATATAAAAAAAAAAAAATAAAGAAAAAAGACTCAAAAATTGGCATGGAAAAGAGCAACTGAAATTATCTGAGGGCTGAAAAACATGTCTATCAGTGAGTTGCTTACCAAACTTTTTGACGTGTGGCTTGAATACAGGTTACCAATACCTCCCTAAGGAGTAAACAGCAGCTTAAAAAGAATTATTAATACAGTAAAGTAAAGTAAAGTAAATTAAGCACTTATGTCTGTGAGCTGAAGCCATGCAGCTGCAGATGAGGACTCTGGCATAAAGCGATAGCAGTGAGAGTAATCAATCACCCCTCAAAAATCAACCCAAGCAAATCTCCAGCTCTTTATTTCTTGAGGTCTTCAAATCGAGACTAGCTGCTTTCCTGGACTACCTGCTTTACACTTTGGAAAATCCTCAATTATTGGACTAAGTACAGGGATAACTGAGTGAAATGTACGTAGAGGCACGTAAAATGCAGGAAGTCAGACTCTGTGACCTAACAGCCCTTATCTTTACTAATCCAAGTGCCAGGCAGTCATGGCTGCTGCTGAAGTCAGTGGAAACTTCTCTATGATCATATAAAATGGTAACTAGTGCTACACAGACAGAAAAAAATAAGGTCTAAGGTAGCTCACTTCAGACACTCAATAATAGCACATACTTTTGAACATAATCTCTTACTAGCTCAATTTTACATCTATAAAATGGGGCAGATAATCCTTTAGCTGGAAGAGTTGTTTTGAATGTGCACTGATTACCATTTGTGAAACTTCAGTGCTGAGAACCACTGAAATATCCATGGGGGAAAGAATAATTCTCAACTCAAGACAGCATTTGAACAGTGTGAGAATAGTGGACAAAGAAAATACGGGGAGGTAATGGCTCAGTCAGTCAGAACTGGGTATTAAATGATGCAGAAAACTTGTGAAAAAAAAAACCACCAGTATGTGATCCAGTAATCAAGGACTGGCACATAGATGCATAAGCATAAGGGAAGCAAATAAAGCTGCACAATCAACCCTGATTCTGGCATTTTCAAAGAAACCCAGAGTCTTCAGCCTGATTGCATTCCTCAGTTTACTAGCTGATACATCCTCCATAAGAGTCGCAAAAGAAAACATAATATAGTAAAATATGTAATTGCAGCATGACATAAATTCAGGTGTATCTCCTTTGAGAACACACTAGGGAGAAACCCGTCTCAGTTACACAAACCAGCAACTTATTCTCGAGCATTTGCAAGTCTAATACGAGTCACAAAGACTAGAAAATAGCAGAGAGTGAAGCTGATGGTATCTCTGTGACTGAATTTAGAAAGGAAAAATCATGCCAGTGAGAGATGGGAGGGAGGTATAACTAGAAGAATGGATCATACTGAAGGAGACATGTCAGTTACCATGCAGGTAAGAGGTCAACACCTAGAAGGAAATACATAAACACAAAAAGATCCCAAACTACGCAAAGCCTCTGATTTTGCCAGAGCCCTGAGCTCATTAAAGGCCCTAGTGATCCTGAGAAGCCTCACCTGGGGCCCACACCCATGAGCCCAGCAGCTCTATTTAAGCTCAGCCCTGGATACTCAATCCTCGTTTGAGTTACACTGGAGGAGGGCTGGTCTCCTATACAGCTACAGCTATGTCCCTGACTGGATATGGAGCCTACTGAGATCAACCTCAACCTATGGATTGGATTCCTGACTTGATTTTTGTCACTGTGGAGCTGCCTGATGATCCCTGGACCTTATCCTATTCCTGATGTACTGGTTGACTTCCTGGCCTGACCTCAGACCTGTCTCATCACTGTTATATTGCATTTTGACCTGAACTTTTGGTTTGACCTGGCCATTGCCTCTAGGTCTGTCCTGCTCACCTTTCTCTGGCATCACAGACTGAGACCTGGCTGTCTAGGCTCCCCTTTGGCTCCTGGCTCACCTCCCTTTAAGAAGCAGTCCTGCTCTTGCTGCTCCCTGACAGATTTATCCTAGCCTTTGGATGTCAGGTGCTCCAGGGGGAGAGGCTGCCTTGCCAGCTGGAGCCAGAAAGCGGTGTAGCAAGTCTGAGAGGGAGGGAGGGAGAATGTGCCAGCCAAAAATAACTAATTTAATTTTTTAGCCATAACAGAAGTTTGGTGACTGGTAGCTGTGTGACTAAGTGTGTGCACCCAGAGCTCTAGTCAGGCTGTAAGATGATGTCAGCTCAAGGAGCATGCCAGCAGCCTCTCAGTCATCCCTTTCCTCCTGCTTGCCAAGAGCTGTTGATGCTTCCCAAAACATGTGGTAAAAGAAGCCTCATGCATGTTTACATTCAAGGCAGGATGAGGGCCTGCCCCTGACCAGACTGCCACAGTGTACTTGGAGCCTGAGCCAAAACAATGCTGCTTTGATAGAGGCCAATTCTTAATGGCTGATCGTTAGCTGGGTGAGGCTGTTCCCCACCTTGGTCCTCTACTCTATCTGTTTATCTTCTATGACGTTCTGGATATCTGAGGAACTGAAAGGGGAGCAAAATCGGCCAGCCTATGAATGGAGGAGTAAGGTCTTGTGCTTGAAGCCAGCCTTGATGAAGGGTTTCTGAAAGCTGGTACAAGCACAGAAGCATCGTATAAGGCTTGTGACAAGCAGTGTGTGCCAGCTTCCCAAGTAGGTGTCCT
Organism: Jacana jacana; assembly: GCA_013400555.1. NCBI lineage: Eukaryota > Metazoa > Chordata > Aves > Charadriiformes > Jacanidae > Jacana > Jacana jacana. The sequence goes on along the minus strand of VZTM01034578.1, from coordinate 138,769 downwards.
GTAATGTAACGGCTGTCATTATCTTCCATGATGGAGATTGATGGGGAGGAGTCTATTTCATTTTGCTTATCTTGTGAGTAGTAGCAAGGGCCAGTTTATAATTACCGAAGCAGGTTTTCATTTGTGTGCTGAACAGCTGAAGTTGGAAGGGGATAAAGGCCCATCTGGTAAGGAGGGTGTGGTGGGGGGGGCAGTGACCCCTCTCACTGTCTTGGGAAGTGACTTAAAGGAACTATTGGTAGGCTTGAGCCTGTTCAGCTAATACAGTAAGTTTTATCCCAAGAGCAGTTAGGTTTGGGTTTTTTTTTAAAGTTTTAATATAAAGGCGGGGGGAGGGAGGGATACTATTGCTTTTAATAATGTGTGGTAAGCTGGCAAATCAGTAGTACCTAAATATGCACAGGAAGAGTTGGAGCACCTTCAATTCAGGCAACACTTGGCACTTTGTGCAGTGAAAACCCAGTCTAAAAGATGGTTCAGAATACATTGTCTAAAAACCCCCTTTCTCTGGCCAGAATGGAGTACGTATGTGTCTGTGCTGTGTCCATTCTTGTTAAAACACAGGTGTTACTGAAGAATAGAAGTGGCTGTCAAAGTCAGTGCAGGTGGCCAGATGCAGTAACCTGTGGGGACAGTTAATGGGCTAAGAGGGGCTGGTAGAAGTGGCTTGGACATGCTGTGTGGTCTGCTGAAGCCGGGGTCAGGCCTTGTTACCCAGCTGTGACAGTCCCAGGCACAGACCAGCAGAAACTGCAAGCAGGTGTGTCTAAAGCAGCACCAACAGCTGCTTCACCAAAAACTGAGAGGACCTGAAATGATGGTTGCATGATAGGAAAGGGCTAATTGATTCATCTAACCCTAGCACTACACTGCCCTTACAGTACCTTATTCTGTTTATTTTTACTGTCTTCCCTTCCTTCAACAATGTGCTCTTTTGGTAAGCCGTTAGATTCACCATATGGCAGCAGGAAGGCTGAGCTCTCAGATGAGCCCATGGCTTCTTGCTTCCCCATGTTCTGAGGTGGGAGATTCAGCTGGTGTTTGTTAAGAGTCTTAGAAACTGAGCTGTACCATTTTGCTGCCAGCCCAGAATCATGCAAGAGGGTTATACAGCCTTAGCTGCTCTTCGGACTGATTCTTCTCCCTGAGAATCTGCTCTATGATTCATTTCTGGATATAACTAAACAAGGGGGAGAATGGTACTTTCAAGGAATATTTACCTTCTTAATGGCTTTCAGAGCCTGCAGGGGAAAGAAGTCCTCATCAGTTCACAAGATGTAGCAGAGCAGCCAACTGATAGGATCTCACAGATTTTGGTAAATTCTGGAAAATTGCAGAGGCCCTGCTGTACCCCTAGGCTTTTTCAGAGTTCAGCACGCTCTGCCAAAGGCTCCGTAAGCCTTTCTCACCCCCTACAGCAAGTCTTAGCAAACTCATTGAGTCCATCGCCTCCTACCACAAATTCTGAAAAACTTCCCTAGGGGCTTGCTCCTTTGTCCCTCCGGATTTGTGGTTTATTATTTTAGCTGCCCAGGCAGAGCTATGTGAAAAGCAGACCCCTGAATTTGGTAGCAGCGCCGCATTCAGAGCCGAATACAATGAAGAGCTGCAACTTGCTGGGCACAATGACCAGTGTTTGGACAAGCGCACAGCACGGTGGTGTTCTCGGTGTTGCAGGCAAAGCTAATGCATCTGCAGCTATTTTCCACTCAGTTGTTATTATCTTCTGTAGAGGGCAAAGCTCCACTGGGTTCTCGGGGCCTGCTGTCCTTTTGTACCGTTCAGGACCTTTTCAGCTCATGCTGTTTCCCGGAAAAGACACTGTCCCAGTAACTCCAACCTACGGCTCCACCCAGTTGAGAATGAAAGATGCCTGGTGTGCACAGAGATTGTTTCCAGTGAGGGGGAAAAAGCAGGTTCACCTGACTGCACTGCTGGACTTGGTGCTGTCTTTTCTTGCTTCGTGTGAAAACGGGTATGCCTGTGTCATATTTTCCCCTGGTTATTGCATTTCTGATAGGAAACCAGAAGCCTTTTTGTTGTTGTTGGTTTGGTTTTGGGTTTTTTTGTCTTTTTCTCTTGGCAACTTTGTACCCACTTCTGTATATATATCCCTCTTGTCTCTTTGATTCCATTCATTATTTATTCACAGAATCACAGAATATCAGGGATTGGAAGGGACCTTGAAGGATCATCTAGTCCAATCCCCCTGCCAGAGCAGGAACACCTAGATCCTCTTTGTGTGTGTGTATATATATCTATCTCATATTTGTGTTTCACTTTTTTTGGGACAGATTTTAACATGTCTGTAAGAATGTAGAGGAAAAAATAGTGTTTTAGTTCTAATACCCTGGGACTGTGTGTTTCCAGTCTAAGGTCCAAAGAGCTAAGTGAATAAAATGTTACCTGCTTATACTTGATTTCATTTCTTTCAGTCTAGGCCTACTGGTGCCAAGAGAGTTCTTCTGAAATTAGGCAGTAAGAGATAATTATGTCCACATTTGTTTTTTGTCTCTTCTTGACATTTCAATCAACCTCTGAAAATTTCAGGCTAGAAAGCAACCTAATCAGCAGTAGGCTCAATTTTAAAACTATTTTCTATGTTGAAAGCTAGAGGTATCAGCCCTGGGAGACAATACCGATAAGCATTTGAATGTTGCAATTTGTGAAGAGCATTGAAAAATATCGAACATAAAACTCCTGTTTCACATTTGATAGTTGGGGAAAAAAATACTTGAGTGTTCGCTACTCTGCAGGTGATATAGGGGGAATGGTTTTAAATTGAAAGAGGGGAGTTTTAGATTGGATACTAGAAGGAAATTCTTTACCATGAGGGTGGTGAGGCACGGGAACAGTTTGCCCAGGGAAGTTGTGGGTGCCCCATTCCTGGGAGTGTTCAAGGCCAGGCTGGATGGGGCATTAAGCAACCTGCTCTCGTGGGAGGTGTCCCTGCCCAGGGCAGGGGGGTTGGAATTCGATGATCTTTAAGGTCTCTTTCAACTCTAGCCTTTCTATGATTCTATGGAATACCAATGGAAACCGGTGCCCTCACTTAAAATAGGTTTCCATAAAATAGTAGTAAAGATGTCTGTGCTGGTACTGGTTTCAATGGCAATAGTAGCAGCAGGTATTTAACAGAATTAATTATAAACAATTACTTTTGAATGTAGCCTTTGTGTTTGCTAATCATTCGCTTGTCCAGGCTGTTTTTTTAAAATGTGTGTTTGTTAGCTGGCTGAAGTGAACACATCCAGCCTGCGGGCCGTTTCAGAGATACTCGCAGCTCATAGCAGGATTTGGTACATCACACTTGTTATTCTGTACTTTACCGGATGTCAGAAACTACAGAAGTACTTCAGAACTCAAGTAGATCAGACAGCCAAAAAGTCAAAGAAAGCTAGAAAAATTATAGGCAAGGAACTGAGGATCAGAGACGAAGCAGCCTGCCAATGCTTACAAAAGAAAAATTATGCTAGACTAGGAATTGGACCCAGACATCCTGAATGTCAGTCCAGCCTTAACCACAAGACTGTCCCTCTTCTGATTCACAAATATTATTACAATTTAACTGGTGGTTCTCTGAGTCCTTGTGATTCATCAGCCATAAACAATAGAGTAAAACTATTGCATTCTTTGTAAAAACACAACCCTTTGGTTTGGGGTTTTTCCTTGGTACCACTCAGTCTTTTCAGCTGAAGGGTCATTGACTAAAATGCGGGCTGTGATCTGCCTGACACCAGATTTAGAAACAGTTGTCTGTTTGTCATCGTTCTGTGTATGTAGCCAGGATTCTTACAGGACACTACTCCGTGATAAAGTGACTAGACTGGTAAACAGGACATAGCTTTAGCATTTTAGCTGTCAGAGCGAAGGAATGATTCTGGTGTTTCTGTCACCTGAAAAAGGGCGTTTTGTCACACAGGTATGGTATACACATCTGGGAAATAGGCATGGGCTTCCAGAGATGTTTTAGATGACAAATTACTTTCTGAAGCTAATTGAGCTTTTGCCTCAGGATTTTGGGGACTACATCTCTTGATGGTAGCTGGATACCTCTGAAAATGTCTTTATAGCTTCTCAGAACCTCTAAGAAATTCCAAAAGGTGTTTCTAACCATCAAGAATGGGGCTGAGCTTGCTCTCAAAACCTGGTATAACTGTAAGCCTGTTGAGGCTATCTCTGACTAATGACCAATTAGGTAAAAGTGGTTGATTGTGCAGCTGACCCCAGTATTAATCAAGGAGCACATGTCTCAAACTCAAGTTCTACCTAAGCATGATCAATGGCCAACTAATAGCCAGCAAAATTGAGGAGAATTGTAGTGCTGGGCATGAGGAAATCTAGCTAGAATGCTTCTCACCATATTTTAGAGGAAAAATGGCTGCCAGGCATGCAATGATGCAAGTTCTAGGACATGCATCAATCTGGTCAGTGAACTTTGGGAAATCCCCTTGTTTAATCCAGTGACTAGTGATTGTGAAGAGTCACAGAACTATAGAGATCCTGATTGAAACAGCTGTAGAAGTCATGCAGTCCACCCACTTATTCACACAACTACTATTGCCAGCACATCATTAGGTCAGCCCTAATTTTGAACAGTGGTGTCCTGAAAACTGCCTAAATTGGTTATTTTATGACCTCTGTGGGCTATGTGTTCCAGTGCTGCACTACCCTCATGGGAAATTTTTTCTTAATCTTTGGTTTAATGTCCAAAGCCACAATTTGTGGTCATTGTTCTGTGTTGTATCATCTGATGCTACTGAGGAGAATGTGGATCTGTTATGATTGTAATTATCCTTTAGGCAACTGTAGGCTATTAGAGTAGCCTTCCCGTCACCTGCCTAAGCAAGCCAAGATCCCTCAATGCACCCTTGCTAATCAATTGCTCCAGGCCACTGGCCATCATGGTAGCCTGCTGCTGGACATTCTTCAGTTTATTCACATCCTTCTACAATGGGGAAGCTCCAGACTGGACAGTGTGTTGTATGCAGCCTCACCAGTATCAAGCAGCAGGGAAGACAACTTTCCTAGATCTTCAAGCCGTGCCTCTCTTAATGTGCACAGAACACAGCTGCCTTACAGTGACCATGCACTGTCAGTTCATTTGGTCTGGCATCCACTGTGACCTCCTGATATTTTTCAGCAGCCCTGTCCCTCAGCCAGTCTGCTTTCAGTTTGTAGGGATATCACAGAATATCAGGGATTGGAAGGGACCTTGAAAGATCATCCAGTCCAATCCCCCAGCTGGAGCAGGAACACCTAGATCAGATCACAGAGGAAGGCATCCAGGATGCAGGGAGTCATTCTGCTTCAGGTGCAGAACTCTGCATTTCTCTCGGCTGGACTTCATGAGGTTTCTGTTAGCACGATCCTTAGGTCTTTGAAGACCATCTCAATTGATGATGTCATTTATTGTGTCAGTCTGCTATCATAATTTTGCATCTTCCATATACATGCTAAGGGTATGCTTTTCTGTTATCCAGGTTGCTGTTGAAGATTGAAGTATATGGACCACAGAAACAGCCTCTGGAGCACAATATTTGTTACTGGACGTGAGCAGATGCTAAGCCTTTGATCGTTGTTACCCTTTCGGTCTTGGGGTCCAGCTGATTTTCAAGACACCTAGAAGTCCTTTGCTCCAGCCTTGGCACCGAAGAGACCAGAAGGCAGCAGAGCATTACCATTAGTAGACATTTCTAAAACATTACTGGGGGGAATAGTTTCCTAAATTCATTCATATTGATTCCTCTAAGAGACTGTACGTGACAGTATGGGGTTGATAAAGGAAAGACGGCGTTCCAACAGGAATTAGGCATTCATGGAAGATAAGGTGGCTCTGTTGTACTGGAAGCTTCAAAACTGCTACTTTCCCCTTCCTGTTCTGACTTTGCTTCTTTTCTTACCTACAAACCCTGAAATTTGGGTTGACTGTGCAGTTTAAGGAGAGGGGATGAGGTCTGGGATAGAGAAACAGTGAAGCTGATATCGGTAGCCAGTGTCTACAGACCAGAACAACTCTAGTGGGAAAAGGCTGCTTTTACCTTATGTTGTCCAAACCTGTTAATTCAAAACATCCTCCTCTTGGAAAAAATTATTTGGTATTCCTTCATAATGTTTAATTACAACAGCCCTTTCTGCCCACCCCAGATAGAATGAAATAGTTTCAAAAGGTAAAAAAATTAAATCAATCTGATTTAATTTTACTTTGGCTGCAAGTACTTCTTCCTGGTGTGAAAAGGTGGGGCCAAACCAAAACCACACCATGTCCAAATGTGCACAGCTCTGGATTCAGATCTTTGATATCCAAACTCTATGCCTGTAGTCCATGTCTGTTAGCAGGAGGTCAGACATGAAAACCAACCCACACATGCAGGTCAGGACTTTTATAACGGGGCCTTTTATTAATTCATGTCTTCTTCATCACTCCTCTTTAGGGTTCAATTTCTTTTTGGCTCCTGTTAGGTAAAGAGGAATTACACATCCATGTGGTATGGAGAGAATAGATTCCCTCTTCCTCTGTAGACAGTAAGGAAAACTAGAGGAAGCATCAATTTGTAATATAAGATGACCAAGGAAATCCTTAGTAATTATTACATCACAATGGTGTGGTTACAAGGGTAGAGTTTCCTCTCTACACCTGAGCAATTATAGGGCTGAGCTACGTCCCATATGTGTGCAGTATGACTGAACAGTGGCAGAAGTAAGTTCTAACTTACTAAGAAGTTCTTCCAGCTGCTTACTTACTAAGAACTAAGAAGTTCTTCCAGCTGCTAAGCTGGCTGGGTGACCTATTTGTACTGTCACTGAATACTGAACGTCCTTGTTTGAGCACAAAGTTGGTATTATTGCTGATGCTCAGACTTATTGGTTATTTCTCTCTGCCATCTGTGATAGGACTTAATCTCAAATAATCTGAGGTGGAAACAAAACATGATGCAAAGCAAGTTGAAGGGCTTTTCACTTCAGACAGACTGATTTAGTTTCCCCTGTATTGTGTGGTTTACTGAATACCAGATCAGAAACCTACTGGTAAAGCCATATATCTTCTCAGAGAGGGAAGAGAAGCCTCTCTCACAATATGCCAGGGCTATGGCATGTTCATTCTGCAGGTGCTACTGATCACAGGAATGCATTTCCTAGAGCCAGGTCTAGGAGAGAACTATGCAATGCTGCCTTTTCTACAATATACTTATGCCTTCCATTAATTAACCCTGGACTGTGTATATTTTTTATTATATCAGAACACTGATCTAAAAAATAAAAAGTGCTATTCTGGTCCTAAATCCAGTCTTGCTGTACCTGTGCACTTCATTTTTAACCTTAAATGCCTGACTGTGCAGACCCCTGAGGAACCACTTGGGCAGTGCTGCGCTGTTGGAGGCCATCTTGTGTGGCCTACGCAGACCTTCACAAGAGATTAGTATGCAGCTCACAGCACTCGTGCCTACTAATCTCTCTTGATGTATTAACCCCCTGTGCTACATTTAGCGAGAAGCTCTCTGGAAGGATTTCCCTGGGTTTGTGGGCCTTTTCCCTTCATATTCCATCATTCATCTTTACAACTTTCTTTCTCTGTGCAGGGCATGTGGCTCTTTTCCCTGGATGAGTGAGCAAGTTTTGCCACTGTCAGGCAGGTGATAGCCACAGCTGGTTCCCCAGTTACCCCCTATTTATCCAGCTTTTTACTGGATATATATCTCCATATACCCTTGTGATGCTTTGCTGTAGTGAAAGAAGCTGCCCTGTTGTTGTCACCTTCCCATCTCCCCAGGCCTTGCTTTTGTTCCTCTCTGATGGTCAATTCAAAGGCACAAAATAAGGTGAAGGAACTGGCCCCAGAAGAAGTTTCCAGTGCTCTGGTATCTCATCCAAGATAAACCCCTCCAGGGAGATGGGTGTGAACACTTGAACGCTGCTTTGTCACTGGGTTACCATCACCCACCTCCCATGGTAGGGACTTCCTCTGGCCTTGGGAGAGAAGGGAGGGAAATTTCCTTTCAGCTCAATGAACTGCTGCAATGGAGTGACTTCGAGTCCTCCATCTTTTGGTTACTTATTCTCTTGGCATTTTAGTGAGAGCCAAAGAATCTGTTTTCCATTTGCTGTACTTTTGCCGGAGACTGTAATTGCTCTTTGAACCTACAGGAGCAGGAAACCCATTAAAGACCCAAGAGGACAGGAATTCAGTGCCAACCAGCACATTCCTCAGCTCCTTTCATCCTGCAAGAGGAGAGTGCTTCTGGCTTCTCCAGAAGGAATATTACTACATTTTGTTCAAATTTAAGGCTGATTTCTAGAGTAATTCTATCACGTACCTTATAGTTATCATTATTCCTGATATTTGCATTATTATCTTTATGGCTATTATCACTAACACAGAAATATCTGCAGAGAGGTCATTACAGAAAACCCAGTATCAAGCTTGCCCTTCAGTATCTCGCAGACTGTAAGACTAAAATAATAACAAGAAAAACTAGGCTAAGGGTATGTAAGTGTGGAAAACTGTTGGTCAGGGCTTCTTCTGGAATGAGAATGAGAACGAGAAGGCTGCATATTATATGGGAAAAAAGAGCTACCTGTCTCAGCATAGAGGGAAAGGGCAAAGAAGCACAGCACAAAAAGAAAAGTGTAAGCCTCAGAAGGTACTTCTAAGAAAACAAAGGTAGACTGGGGTAGTACTGGGAGCAGGAAGGCACAGATACTCTGAGCCTAAATACTGAGAATGAGGAACTTGGATCTGATGCAATGAAAGAAGGAAGCCAGAAAAGATGATTTTAAGGATGAGCCAGCTGGAGTTTGAGCCTGTTATTTTAGCGAACTTCACAACAGCTCATCTTTCTGTGCCAAGTTTTGGGTTCTCCGATAGTTGACTCTGTGGCGCTCGTTACATGAATCTTCATTAAAGCTGATAATAATGAGCTGGTGAAGAGTTATCTCAGGGCACAGGAATATAAGCAAAGTGGATGACACTGCTGTCCCATCCTTTGCTGAAACGGTCTTGGGTAAGGAAACAGGAGACATGAGGATATCTCCCACGTACCATGAAGCTGTCAGAATGGCCTTGAGACTTCTCTAGCTTATGCCTGGGACTGAATCTTACTGGAGGCAGCTAGAGACCTGTGTAGAAGTCAGTAAGGGCATCTCCCAGACCATTCTAGTGATGGCAATACTTGAAGAGGAACTGTCACCTCTTTTATATATATCTGCTTGCAAGAGAAAAAGTAAAAAATTCTGCTAGGCAGTGATGCAGAGCAAAGCCTGTCATGCATGCTTTGCATGTCCAACAGAGTCATGGACTCATGTATTTCACATATTTGCAGTGGTCTTGAGCTAAGAAGGAACTTGTGCTGGAGATCACAGCAACCATCTCACTCCCAGTAAAAAATAGCACTTTGCATGGTGAGTAACTAAGAGCTAGTTCAGTTCTGCAGGTAACAACAATAATCCGCTTCTGAGAGTGGGGAGCCTTGGCCTGCCATCGTTCCAAATTCCTTTATCTCCAAATAATCTAGGAGAAAGCATTTGTTCCAATCTTTAGCATTGCCCTGATAACTATCTCCTCCCTTACTCTTCTTATACTCCAGGTTACTTTAAATGAGGATGCATACCACACACCAAAAAACCCGCATTAAGAAGTTTCTAATGGTTATGGACTCAAGAGCTATGAAAGTTAGGAAATCCTGGATTCAGGTGACAGGATTTTTGTCAGGCAACATTTGTGAGGATGGCTTATGATGCTGTCTTCATTTCAGAGCTCAGAGACTACTGTCTGGATGCTCCTTTGCTCCACAGGCAGGATGGAATTGGTCTGAAGGCTGCTTGTGGCTGTGAGAACATTGCAACAGGCTTCAGCAGTACATCCTGCCTCATGCTTTGTGGAAAGTAGGTGCCGGGGTCAGCAGAGGAGGCAGGGGACTGCAGAAGGAGCAACGATCATCATGGGATTGAAGCAACAGGCTACTGCCCTACAGAGCTGGCTGGCATCCATGGCACCGCCACACAGCTCCAGTGTGATGCTGGGCAAGTTACTTTGGGGCAGATTTCCTGTGGGTGATTGTGACACGGCTATCCCTTGCTTTCTGGATGCCTGCTGTACCTTCCAGTCCCAGACTGTTCTCTGAGGCCCAGAAGGGTTATTTCTATTATGAATTGATTCCCTGATCCTATTTGCAGAACAGGCCCACAAACTGTTCTGTGTGTGTGTTGTGGGGGGTTGATTCGCTGCAGGGCAAGGGTGGGAAGGCGTGGGTTCTGGTGACATGGGGGGTATGCTAGTGAAGCTGGCATTGCAGCCAGAGCCCCTGAATGGCTGAACCCCAGCTGGCTTGCAAGAGGGACTGAACACTTGCAACTGCATCTGGGCTTTGTGAATTGAATATAAAGTGCTGTGGCGGGCTGGAAACTGTGAAAATCTACATCCTTGTCATTCTATATCAGGTATACAAAATCTTTTGACTCTGCACTTTCAGCAGGCGGCCTCTCAGCTAGAAAATACATAATAACTACTGCAGTGCTGCGAAAACAATTTTGTTGACATTTCTGAAGCAGTTAGATATGGTATCTTGCTGAATGCCGTGAACTCAAAAGGGGTTTTAGTCCTTCTGCTCTCAGAGCACAGTTTAAACCCTGTGTACTAGAGAAGATCTAGGTCCACCCACTGAGCAGAAGGATAAAGCTAAGTATGAAATATTACTTTTTTTTTAATTGCAGAAATTCTGTGGTGGGAATCCTGTGCAAGAAATGGTCTACACTACAGGGCTCAGAGAACGTCAATTAAAACGCCAGTGCCATCCCTTGTAAGGCCACCTCCTATAGGCGCTTCCTGGCTTTGAAACCATAGTATAAATACTAATATGTGTAGGTTTTGTGCTCAAATATTTACAGTCCTTTTCTTATGTAGAGGACTTTTGTCCTGCCACTCTAAAGCTTTCTCAACAGATAACATTTTATTAACTAATAGCCAGGCACAACCTCAATTAAACAGGGGCAAATCTTGTATATAGAAAGCTTGTTTTGGAATAAGTGGTTTATTTGATTTGGCTTCTCTTGATTTGTTTATACAGGGAAAAAATATGAAACTTGAGCATCTCTCATCAACTTTATATTCTACAGGCGCTTCTGAATGGGCTTGCTAGCACACCCCCGAAGAGACAGCAGGTATGTGTGGGAGCTGGTCTATGTTTGAAACAGTGGCTGGTGTCCCATTGTCAGACTTGTTTCAGAAGCTAACTTCAGTAGCCCTTCCCATGTGATGGCCTTTTAGAACAGGAAATGTAAATTTTGGGGTTTTTTATTGGAAAGTGAAAGAAATGTAATGATAATATTCTAAAACTCTTTTCTATGCCTTCTCTTTGGCTTCTGTTCCTTGTTTACAACTTGGAAGAGAAGGAACCAGATTCTTTCACCCCGTGAAAGGTTTAACACAGGTTAAGGAGCAGCTTAGGATTTTTCTTTAGTAATAACCAGCAAACAAAGCTAAATCCTTTTGCAAAATAACAAATCTAATTGGACAGGCAGCTTTGCTCCAGCTTCCGCCAATCTAGTGCCCAGTGCAGAGGCACGGGAACCTGGGGGGCCGCAGCTGGTCTCCTGGGAGAGAGACTGGCAGTGCTCCAGCCCCAGCCTGCCCAGCAGATAAAGCTTCCAGCCTGTTGGGAACATGCAGCAAAGTGTGTGACTGTCCCATTGGTGCTCAACGTTGGGAAACTATTGCAGGAATGCGGAGTTCAACAAGCCTCTACACACAAGCCTCTGTTTTTTTCCCTTGAGATAAGATTTCGTGTCATGAATTCTCAGGGCTTCCCCTGTTTTGCTGGGCTGAGGAATCCTGGCTTAGCCCAGTAAATGATGAAAGGGGCCCAGAATACGAGACACAGGCAGGCCTTGTCACCTGAAGCACCCACAAGCCACTTGGCAGTACATTAGGGAAGGGTTTCATAAAGCGGGGAGCCATCACCCTTGGCACAGCTCTCCGTGCAGAAAGCGAACAGGAGCTCACGTAGACCCATCCACGCTAAGTTCACGCTACCTGAGCTGGGTGCTCACAGTAGCAGAGCTGCAGCAGCTCAGAGCTCAGTGCAGGCAGTGAAACCTGCCCAGTTCCCTGGGGGAGTATGCTCGCTAATGGCTTTACCGTGAACTCTATGGCTACGGTTATCGGCGCACACACGAGATAACGTAAAACCAGTACGAGCTTGTCTGCGTGACCCACTGACTGGCCTCTGATTACAACGTCGCTGTATGCTTAGCCTCTGCGCCCCGTCCTGTGCTGGCTCCTTTGAGGGACCACTAAACACACACAACACATTTTTGAAAGGTAGGAACAGCCCCTTCCCCCTCAGAGGCTAATGGAGAAAGGCCGCCTTCAAATATGAGTGCACAAAAGGCTTCAAAGTCACTTTCCTGAAAATGGCTGGGAATAACTTCTTTCTTTGCCTCAGAGCTTTTTCTTACTCTTTTTTTTATGTAAATACTTGCAACAATGGTTAATTGTCAGAAAAATGTAAGCTATTTCTTAGTGGGATTCTTGTCTGCCCATTTCTACATTCCAAACTTTTGTCTTTTTAGCTGAAGTCGTGACTAAATTATATAGCTAAACGTTGAGCTAGGTACTACCTCTCCAGGACTAGCCTGTTGGGACTGAGAAGGATTCTTTTTAAAAGCCTGAAATAAAAGAATCTGTTCCAAATGACTTATTCTTGGCTCTGGCAACTAATTGTGTATATATGCCCCAAGTTACATTAATGTGGAAGGAATAGATCACAGAGCACTTGCAGCGTTGTATATGTTACTTACACATTAAGCCTATGGCTATGACATCATTGCCTTTGTTCTGGGCTCCAGTGATGGCGTAGCCAAAAAGAGTAACTGAGAACACACTGCATTGTTCCTCTCAGCTGCTAAGGCCATATTGACTTTGTGAGTCACGCTTGGCATGTGGGGATGATACATCCCCTCATTAGTGTTACTCATTCCCTGGTTTGGGAAGGGAATATTGCCTACTTCAAGAAAATGGGGAAGGAGTGGAAAAGCATTGGATCTGGTCACCAGCTTATTAGCATCTCAGCCTTTCTGAGTTCATTTGTCTGCAGCACAGATATAATAGTAGGATCTTAAATTGTTATAATCACAGAATCACAGAATGATATGGGGTTGGAAGGGACCTCTGGAGATCATCTAGTCCAACCCCCCTGCCAAAGCAGGTCCTCCTACAGCAGGTTGCACAGGAATCTGTCCTGGCGGGTTTTGGATGTCTCCAGAGATGGAGACTACACCCTCAAAACTGGGCAGCCTGTTCCAGTGCTCTGCCACCCTCAAAGGGAAGAAGTTCCTTCTCATATTTAGATGGAACTTCTTATGTACAAGTTTGCACCCATTTCCTCTTGTCCTGTCACTGGGAACCACTAAAAAAAGACTGTTCCATCCTTTTGACCTTTTAAGTATTTATAACCTTTAAGTATTTTATAGGCATTGATCAGATCCCACCTCAGTGTTCTCCAGACTAAAAAGATGCAAGTCCCTCATCCTTTCTTCAGAAGAGAGATCTTCTAGGCCCCTAACCATCTTTGTAGCCTTTTGCTGTACCCTCCCCAGCAGTTCCCTGTCCTTCTTGAACTGGGAAGCCCAGAACTGGACACAGTACTGCAGAGGACAAAGAGAGGATTGTCTTCAGACTTACATAGGATAGCTATTATTTTTTGGTGAATCCCGATGAGATGCTCAGGCTGAGTGCAAGACACACAGAACTAACTTGGGCACTGTCTTTTCATTTATGTTTTGTTGGCCTGCCAGCAAGGAGAGACCCAGAGGGATGGAGAGCTAGAAGGCCAGGACTGCTCTCCTGGCCTCAGTTGGGAAGAAAAAGAGCCACCTTTAGCCTTGTGTAATCATTTGCAATCTTGGGAGGTAAAAATATAGCAAACTGGAGGGCCAGGAAAATTTGTTTGAGAAGTTGTCTTTGAGCAACAAAAAGCCAGGACTCACTGAGGATTAGGAGTGGCTAGCAGGAACTGCAGGCAATGGAGGATGCTAGCTGGAGCCCCTGCGAGGAGCCACTAGCAGAGTAAGAATGTCTACAAGAAGCAGCACGCCAGATGGACTGGTCAGGGGTTCCCACCCCTGCTTGGCTCCAGCTCTGAAGAAGCCTTTGCTACCCAGGAGGTGAATACCCCAAAACTGTTGGTTGTGAGGCACCATCCCTGGAGGTATTTAAAAGACAGTTTGACATAATGCTTAGTGACATGGTTTAGTGACAGTTTTTATCAGAGTTAGGTCGATCGTTGGTCTAGATGGTCTTAAAGGTCCCCTCCAACCTAGGCAATTCTATGGTTGTATGGTTCTACCTGCAATGCCAGGGAAAGCAATCGTCTGCTGTACCAGTTGTGCCAGCAAGCAATGCGAGAGGACTGGCAAGTATCGCTGGGGGAGCTGGTGGATGCCTGTTATTTTGTTTATGTTCCTGTGTCCTTTTCTTCTTTATCTCCAAAACAGTGCAGTTCTCCTACGGCATTTATGACTTGTGAGCAAGGAAGTAGAACTCTCTGAACACTCAGTTAATTTAATTTTCTCAGGTGGGCAGTGGCAACACAGAATTTTGTTCATTAGTGGCCCCTAGAAAGTGAACTCTGCCCTTGCAGCTGTCAATCACTGGCAGAAAGGGTATACTTATTGCTTCCTTTATTTGTTTTCTTTCCCCTCTCTCATATACTTGAGGCAGAAGTGAGGAAAATGGCTTATTGCTTGGGTTTGAGCTCTTCACAACCTCGGTGAGTCACTAGGGAAAGTCTGTGTGAGAAGCCATTGAGAGCTTGGTACCATGAAACTGGGGTCTCAGTTTATATACAGGAAAAAAAGTAGATAAAGGGCCTGACTACTTGACAACCTAGCAGTTTTTCACACTTCTGCTAAGCACAGCCTGAATCCTTGACTGCATCTGAGACCTGCTCACCATGTGTGGTTGCAGTATGTGAAGGTGTATAGGAACCAGATATAAAATAATGCATTTGAGTGGTAGCACAAGTCCAAATGCAACAGCCTGGACTTCAAGACAAGTCAAACATGCCCAGGCAAGATCCTGGGTAAATATCCAACAAGTGAAGCATGTGGTAGCAGCACAAATCCAAATGTAACAGCCTGGACATCAAGACAGGTCCAACATGCCCAGGCAAGATCCTGGGTAATTATCTAACAAATGAAGCACATGCCAATACTGATCTGCAATACTTTGGTACCTGTGCTAGCTAGATGAACGGTAGGTAGGTGTGCCCTCACACCGTCATGTCTCTGGAGGATATTGTCAAGATGTTATGAGTTTCTCCTGGGGGTACTAGGAGAGGAAAGAAGTGGCTTTGGTTATGTCCCCAGTGTAAGCAAGATGTACCCGGTGATCATGCCATCAGCGCTGCCCAGAGCCATCAGGCTTTTTACAGCCAGCCCACAGCCATCTGGGAAACAGCTTCTGTTCTGATGGCCACTCTGGAGACTGCACCTTCTGAGCTGTATAAACAGTATAAGCAGTATAAAAATATTTGTTACATTTGCATTCTTTGGAGTCTAAGACTGCTTTTAACCCTTGTGATGGTGAGAACAGCCTGGAATCATCTCTAACATACCAGACTGCTCTCAAGCCTGAGAGATTCTTTCCGTAGTAGGAAGGTCTGGCAGAAGTCAACTGAATCAGGGAGAAGGGAATGCAGCTACAGACTGGCCTGAGGCTGCCCAAACAGTCCTACAAGAGTCAGCCGCAGGGCAAGAATGACCTGGGGAGAGAGATCCAGATCTGACAACACTTACTCACTAGCACAGGACTGAGAAAAGGCTGTTGCCAACCTAAGAACAGCAGACCCCTTGCAGTTAGCTTTCTGTGAAAGACACCTTTGTATGAGAAGGACACCTTTGTTCCAGAGAACAACAAAGCTGGTGAGAGGTCTGTAGAGTAAGCCTTAGGAGGAGAGGCTGAGGGAGCTGGTGTTGTTCAGCCTGGAGAAGAGGAGCCCGAGGGGAGACCTTATTGCTCTCTACAACTACCTGAAAGAAGGTTGTAGAGAGGTAGGAGTCGGTCTCTTCTCCCAAGTCATGGGTGATAGGACAAGAGAATCTGGCCTCAAATTGCATCAGGGCAGGTTCAGGTTGGATATCAGGAAAAAGAAAATTACATGAAAGGGTTATTCAACATTGGAATGGGCTGCCCAGGGAAGTGGTTGAGGCACCATCCCTGAAGGTATTTAAAAGACAGGCTGACATAGTGCTCAATGATGTGGTTTAGTGATGGATTGTTGTTTTTTACCAGTTAGGATGATGGTTGGACTAGATGATCTCAAATATCCCTTCCAACCTAGACAATTCTATGATATTCTGCCCTCATCCCCCATGGTATTTATGCATGGACCCTAGTGCTGTATGCTCCCATGGAAGCTGACGCCCATGCACTGCTTGAGGAGATCCATTCTGTCTACAAAGAATACCCTTGCCAGGGCAAGAATCCCCCCTGGTATAAAAATTGCCTGAGCTGCCCCATTGGCGTAGTAAATGGAGTTTCAGATTTCTTACAGAGACCGAGCCAACGACATGAGTAAGAGAAGGCTGCAGGGCGTTTTGAGCTCTGGTGGTACTGGTGCTCCAGCCAAGTCTGACCAGGTTCCAGGGTAAGCAGACGGCAACCCTGATGCTGCCCTGCCCTGCCTCACCCTGGCACTGCGTCCAAGTTATTCTTTCATTCCCATTTTATTCACATAGACTTGAATCTATTCCCATGCTACTCCATTCACACGGACTTGATCTATTCCCATGCTCCTCTACCCCTCCTAGCCCAAACCACCTTTGTCATTACATGCCCTTTCACCTTAGTGCTCTCCTTGGGTCCCCTTAAATGAGATTATAAGGTGTCTAACTCACTGTGGCTTTGACTTTCTGGGTTCACTCTTTGGAATGGTGTGTTCTGCTTATTTCCCACCAAGGGGAAGGCTCCACATGTAAGATGCTGCAGAGATCCTTTGCCCCCACCCAGACTCTTGTTTTTCAGTGACGCACACCCTGCTCTGCTATTACTTAATAAAAAGTGAAGTCACTGCTTTCCTCCTCTTCAAACTGCTCCACCCTCAATCAGGAGGTCTGCTTCTCCACCCTTTGGCAAGAGAGCAGTTTGGGGGTGGAGGTTACTTTAGGGGTGGTGTTGACCAGCCTCTCATCTATGGGGGAAAGAAAAAAAAAAAAAGAGATAAAAAAACAGTCCAATCCCATCAAAGGGCTGCTGTAGAGCTGGGAACAGTGGGAACAGCCCTGGCAGCATTCCCCCCTTCAGCGCTTGTGTATATTTCATGTGAGCACAAGCGAGTATGATTGCTAACGTCAACTGGCAAGTCTAGTTTAGGATGCAAGGAAGGGGACAAGCACAGCACCCCAATTGGCTGTTCTTTATCTGCCTTTTTCCTCACCCCAGAGGGAAGATTTCCCTGAAACACCAGGGAAAGCCACCCTCCAACTTGGGTCATTTTAGGAAGAGGCAGTGAAGTCAGTGAGTATAAGCGGTGTGATGTGGAGGTAGGTTCTCTGTTCCGCTCAGACTTGACTGACAAGCATTTTGCCTTTCCTCTATCAGTATGAGTGCAAGTAGCCCAGAAGCTGCCCTAAACGTACGTCAGCATCTGATAGTCCCTTAGGGACCATCTGTCAACTAAACGTGCCTGGGACACAATGTAGTGCAGCCACTCTTCCTTCCCATCCTTGACATGCCCTTCCCGGCATGCTGGTGGCTATTCTGGCTGGCTGCTTGCTGGAGACATTACTGCTTCAGAGACACCACAGGCATGGGAGGGAGGCCTGGATTGAATTCTCCATCCTTGGAGGGAAGAGTGTTGACAATTGGGGTTACAACATCATGAGGAAGGCTTTTGGGGAATGTGTTTGCTCCAAGAGGTGTTACGTCCCTCTAGAACCTCTGCTTTTAAAAATGGAAGTCTGCCAACCTTCAGGAAAAAATATTACATTATGCAAGGAAGCACGAAAAATGTGCAGAAAACTTGTCACAGTGGGGGAGCCAAACTTTTCAACTGGTTCATGCAGGGGGTGACAACTGGTAGGCACCACTCCCCCCCAAAAAAGGACAAACAGATGGTGAGGGACAGAAGACAAAATCACAAGGTCTGGCAGGTGAGGGGGCAGCTGGTACATCCTGTGGTCAGGACAGCCAGCTGTCCGGAGTTTGATCGACTGTACCTTCACCTGCTTTAGAGCAAATGCAGTTTGCTTCTAGCTTTATTGGGACATATAGCTGAGGAGCTCTATGTGTATCTTCTGCTTCAGCCGCTCCACACCAGTTCGTGGCCTCTATTCCACTGCACCAGGGCACCTTATCCACCGGTCCCTGTTTTGCCCCTTGCTCAGCCATTTCCTGGCTGGAGCAGCTGCTAGCTTTGCTGTGCTAACTCAGATGCTTTACGACTATTCACTCCAAAATAAAAGCGGTAAACAGAGAAACTCGGAGTCCCACTAATTTTTTTCATTTGTTTATACGGAGGTAGCACCCTACTCAACTATCACCATCCCTTCATGCCAGGGGCCACGCATCAATGGAACACAAAGAGAGTCTGTCTCCCAGAGGGACAAGGATTTTCCTACCAGATGAGAGAGGCAGAGCAGAGAGAAGTAATGAGGTAATACTAGTTGATGCCAATGGTCTAGGGCTTTAGTTTTGCCATTGTTACAGAGCTCACATTCCTGGGTTGGAGAAACCATATTTTGGGGAGGGTTCAGTGGAAATGGTTTTGGGACTGTACCAAGATCCTCCTAGGATTCCAGTATTCTTAGTCTTGGCCTCAAAGGAATTTACAGCTGGCTCGGGCAGAGCTGGAAGTCCCTAGTGGAAGGATTTTGTTGATATTCAGTCTTTGAAGGACAGTGAGCTTCTTTGTGAAGGGCAACACATATCTGGCCTTGTCTACAGCACCACACCCGCTACTCCTCCAAAGTGGATAGTTTCAAGGACTCGCATGACTGTGTCCATCTGCCCAGGGATTATCAGGAAAAACTGTACATAGCCTGGGGTTGGGAGAAGGAGGGTTCCTTACCCATTCATTCAGATTGGACAGGATTTACCTCTGTCTGAAAGTGAAACAAGATGCCAACACTGCTCTTAAAAATGAAGGGGATCTTCAGCAATCAGCGGAGCTCCCAGGAACCTGTGGGAAGCTAGAGCCAACATGAGATGGCCCTTGTAGCCCCACATACGATCTGCTCACTGCTAGGGACTTCTCCCTGCTGCAAGTAGCCTGTCCATGCCTTTGCTACCAGTCATGCTGGCTGCAGTATCCTCACTGGGTCTCAGCAAGTGGAAAAATGGTTCCTTCTGCATCGTAGCCTCACCCAGGAAATACTGGCAGGGCACTAAGAAGAGCAATGGGCAGCTCATTAAGTCTGTTTGATATGCAAACTGACTGCTTCCTGGCAGCCAGAGCAGAGTGCCACAGGCAGTCTCGTCCAAGATACCCATGTCAGTCTTTAATTTGCAGTCCAACACAAAACCAGGGCAGTCTGCCCAAGTAAGGACATAAATATGGCTTGTCAGCTGAAGGAATAGCACTCTCTGGTCCTTGAGGGGGATAATAACTACCTTTTACTCCTCCTAAACAGCTTCCCAGGATTCCTGGTCTTAGTTTTCTTACAGAGGGAGCCAGCTCCTTTTCCAGATCCCTTAAGGGTCCATATGCCCTTTTACTGTCCCCCAGTACATCACTCTGAGCATATACTTCTGGCCTGCAGAGTATCTGCTACAGATTTGTATGTGGAGAGGAAGGGAGATGAGGAGCTGAAATCCACAAGGAATTTAGGGGAAGAAAAAATCCCACGTGTTGCTCCTGTTTCTGGGAAAATTTGCTTGAAATAGGATTTGCTTGCATAGGAGTCACCCTAAACATTTTACCTCCCTTTTGTATGTACCCTGTGGTGCCTCTGGACATCAGGTTCATCACAGACTGTGTAGTAAATGTTATGGAAGTTAAAGCATTGGCATATCATCGCAGGAGCGTAAAGCAGGTAAGACTCAGACTTCCAGGAACAGACTTCCATCTACAGTATGAATGCCACATTCTGTCAGCTCCTTCACTCCTGACATCACAGCTTTATTGCCTCTGCATCCCTTCTGAACCCTCTCCAACATGTACTCTATGCCCTTTGGCAGGGCATAACTTGCTACGCCTGTTACGTATCAGTACAGTGTTTGGGACAATGTGGTTTTGGTTTTCCGAAGAGAAGAGCGGTGCCAATAAGTAATGAAAACATGTCAGTCATAGTCTGCATAGGAAAGGCAGTGCCCGTGGGATGATAATGTCTTTGCTGGTTACCATAAAATTTTCAAGAATAAGTCATTCCCTCATTGCTTTAAAAAACCTCCACAAACTTGGTATGCTAAGAACTTCTAATATGAATCTATCTATCTCCCTTATTTGGAAAAAAGCAAATCATGCATCCCGTTTCCTGATCCCACTTCATTTTGATATTTGACCTGCAGATTAGGGGTTTTCACGTCATCTGTCAGCCCACAGAGAGTATCCCGAGGTTCAGTGTGTGTGAGAGATAGGAAAGGGACATTAGGAACAGGCCAACCACAAATAGCTCAAATGAGCTCTGAGAACTGGAGTGCAGAGGTCTCTGAGGAACGCTAGTCAAAGAAAGAAAATGGTTGTTTGCTAAACTCCCACTTATTCTACTGCCCCTGAGGACTCCTGGCTCACATCCCTGCCAAGACATCCTACATGGCTATTTAAGAGGATTTCCCCCACTCCTTCCCCCTCAACTGGCCATAATTTTCCTCTTTTGTAACTGCAGAACGGAGTGATATGGGATTCCTGCTCCAGCAGCAAATTGCTGACTGGAAACAGGAAACAGGGGGGCCGTGCAGAGCTCAGCCTCTGTGATAACACAGACGTCACACCCACATGCAGACAGGGATGCTTCTTACATATGGCAATGATCAGCAGCTCCCCCTTTTTTCTCCCCTTCCCTCTTCCCCAGAAGGGCTTACAAAGCCCTAGAGGGGCCATATATAGAGTTAGAAGCAGTCTTCAGAAAGCACGGCCGTGTGAGGCCTCAGTTAGCATGGAACATGATTTCTTGCATAATTCTTTTAGATTCTCTGAGGCCAGTAAATTTGAGACTATAAATCTTCATGTGACCACAGCATATGGCCTTAGAATAAGACATGGAGTGAATTACAGAGAGACAGCCTATCTTCTGCAGAATCTGATTAAGGGAATCCTTTGAGAACCATCCCTTACGTGCAGCCATAGGCATGGCTTTAAAAGCTGCCCTCCCTCTTCCTTCCCAGAAATGCCTGATAGGATAAAGGTTTCTTTGCAAGCACCAGCTTCTCCATTTTTCCCATTCCTGTTCTCAAAAGCCTTTTCTCAAAATAAAACTGAACGGTTCTGTCTGCCTGTTCTTCAGATAATTTCATGGGAAAAAATCAACAAGCCCAACACAAAACTGTTGTTGAAAGTAATTACATTGATACTCGTGGAAACACCTTAAGGGAGTTGCAGGCATTGTGTAAGGAGCTAGGTTCTGTCTCCGCAGGGAGGACGAGGAAATGCTCTGGCGATTCACTGGGAATAAGTTTTTGCTCCCTCCAGCCAGCAATCTGTGGTGCTGTTTGCCTACAGCTAAGCACAGCTAATGCTATACGAGCCCCTCTAAACTAAATTCAGAGCATTACAGAATCATAGAATCGTCTAAATTGGAAGGGACCTTTGAGACCATCGAGTCCAACCATCAACATAGCACTGCCAAAAGCACCACTATTAGTTGCATTATAGATGATGTTCAGAGGTGAAGGTTTATTCTGGATGGGGAAACCAATTTCAAAAGGAGTAAAAAAATCCACGCTCCTTCTCTTTCCATGAGGCAGGCTGTGTTCTTTTTCATGATTCTGCTTCTTTGGCACAATAAATTCCTTCAAACAAAAGTGACTTTATGTGAGTATTAGTGGGAGAAGGTTTTCTCCAGTATTAGATGGTTTAATTTGATCAGTGGGAAAGAGAATTGCAATGCCTTTGGAAGGTATACCCACAGCTATCCTGTAGGGTACAGGAGACCAGATTAGTGCCTTCTGGCTGCACTAAGGACTTGCCTGATTGAGCAGACCTCCCTTCCCTTTCCACTCACTGGGTTTGTGGTGGTTCTGCTGAACTTGAGTTGGGAGAAGAGGAAGCAAGATTTTGGTTGAAAAGTGCTTGGTTGTAATCAACAAAACATGAAGACATGGCTTAAATGAAAATGCATAAAATGCTTGTCTATGTAATATTCATCATGTCGGGTGCTGAGTCAAGTCTGCTGGAGAGCCACTGCTCCGTTGGTAGAAACTGCTGTTGCTCAGACTCTTTGTTGATTGTTTTCCATTAATTATCCTGTGAGTAACACTGTAGATTCCTCCTGTACATTGCAAGGAGAGGGGAGGAGA
The DNA here is from genome assembly GCA_013400555.1 of Jacana jacana. NCBI lineage: Eukaryota > Metazoa > Chordata > Aves > Charadriiformes > Jacanidae > Jacana > Jacana jacana. The sequence goes on along the minus strand of VZTM01034578.1, from coordinate 116,319 downwards.
GAGGAGAGGAGAGGAGAGGTTCGGAGAGGAGAGGTTCGGAGAGGAGAGGAGAGGAGAGGAGAGGAGAGGAGAGGTTCAGAGAGGAGAGGAGAGAGATGTGCTGTACTAAGCTAGTGTTGGACACATGCTACCACTAAAAATGTTCAGTACCTGTCCACCCTCTTCGCACTTGTGATGAGCCACTGCACCGGAGGGCACTTGGGCAAAGATCAAACCCCTGGCCAGCATTCTATCTGAGATTTAGTGGCACTGTTACTAAGAGTTTCCTTGCTCAGGCCACATGTTCAAGCTTTGGTACCTTCATAGTTCATACATTTGACACCTTCCTGGCTCCTGCTAGCTCTGGGTAGTTCTCATTGCTGCCTCTGCTACGCATGGGAAGTCCTTCTTTCTAGGCAGTACCAGTGACATGCAAGTACATTTACCCACACCATGTGCTCCCCATCAGAAGAGCAACCCTGCTGTGAGCTACCATGTTGCTCTTGCTACAAACCCAGTTAAAATCAAAAGGAGTTGAACTCTGTCAGCATAGGATGCTGGTTTTTTTAAGCTCCTGCTAATAAAGCATGTGGTCATAATCCTAGCTCTACAGCCCCTGGTAAAGAGGCTTTCATTCAGTGCAAAGGATAAAACAGAGGAAGTTTGCTGTGTTTCTCTTCCTTGGCTTCACCTCCAGCCATGCTGAATATGGATACAGATTAACTCTTGCTGCCCTTATCACTGGCAATGAAATGGAAACCAAGGCTACTTCGCTAAATGAACAGAAAGGTTCTGTAATAATAATTAAGCTCTGATCTCTTTCCATACTTCTGCCCTCCCCCCCCCCCCTCCCCCCCCCCCAACCACCACCAC